>JAQQSZ010017862.1:0-10703 GCA_028646595.1 Phalanger gymnotis | reverse complement strand
ATACTGGAATGGGGAGGTTGGTTCACTAATTTGTTGCTCTGGGCCCCGAATAAATTTTTGGATGCCTTCTGCTTAGAGAATTCTATATACCCAATGATTTTGAACCATTCAGATATATATATATGATCCTTTTTGAGATCATAAATTCAGCCTTCCTACTGCAGATATGGAATCAGGAAGGTCTGGGTTCTAATTCCATTTTAGATATTTAATACTTTACTTAATACACCTAATATTTTAAGGCAATTAATAGCTATACGATCCTAGAAGGAAGGAGGAAAACAAGCATTTATTAAGCACCTACTGTGTGCCAAGCACTGTGCCAAGTGCTTTACAAATGTTTACTTATTTGATCTTCACAACATTCCTGGGAGGTAAGTGCCATTATCATTCCTATTCTATAATTGAGGAAACTAAGGCAGTTCACTGAGGTTAAGTGACCTGCTCAAGGTCACATAGCACTGGATTTGAATTCAGGTCTTCCTGACTCCAGGCCCAGTGTGCTATCCACTGTGCCTCAATCTCCTCATCTGTAAAATGAGGGGGTGGGTTGATAGCTCTAAGAGTACCATCCTATGAATTTTCAATTATAGTTAGGAGTAGGGAAGAATTTAGCAGAGATATTTGAAATTTACAGATAATATACAAAGTCCATTTTATTCATTAGTTTCAAATCTCTGCTTTCCCCTCCCCTGACAAGCATATATGCACCCAGCGTTGAAACAATCCCATTAATTAATAAACATTTGCTGTGATATAACATTCGCTTCTGATTTCTTTTCTGTGATGGAAGGACTGACAAGCTGTGTAATGATAGAGAAGCAGACTGCTGGAGGGCGAAAGGGGAGAAGTCAGACCTAGGAATGAGGAGTCTGTGCAATGTCAATGTGATAAGATGGCTTTGCTTTTCTCTTTTTTTTATATTATATCAAAAACCTGAATCCTGAATATGCCTACAATGAGAAGAAACCACAAAGGGAAATCAAGGCAGAGGTAAGACCATGGGCAGGAAAGGTAAGCCCAGGGCAATGAGACAATGAGACAGGGGTGGTGGTGGAGAAACAAGCACAACAAGGGTCACTTTTTTAACATATGTTGTTTCTAAATACACATAATTTTAATGCCGTAGAGTAGCCAAGTAGCACAGTGGATAGAGCACAGGGCCTGAAGTCAGGAAGACTCATCTTCTAGAGTTCAATCTGGCCTCAGACACTAACTAGCTGTGTGACCCTTGGCAAGTCACTTAACCCTGTTTGCCCCAGTTCCTCATCTGTAAAATGAGTTGTAAAAGGACATGACAAGCCACTCCAGAATCTTGCCAAGAAAACCCCAAATGGGGTCACAAAGAGTCAGATGTGACTAAAAAATGACAGAACAACACATTTTAATGCCAAAGAATTCAGTTCTACATGACATTATAGTATTTATTTGGGGATAAATGAAATCACATAGTCAAATGAAATCACAGATCCAGACCAAATCAGGCAACATGTGTTACATGTCAGGTAAAGGCTCACTCCCTCAAATGTACAGTAGAAAGAACACAGGATTTGGAGAGAAGAGATCCAAATGAAAACCCCGGATCTGACATCTAGTAGCTGGGTGCACACTGCCAAGTAACTCTCTAGGCATCAGATCTGGGGCCAGGGAGTGGAGAGGGGAGAAATGGAAGACTTCCGAGGCTCCTTCCAACTCTGTCTGTGATTCTAAGAAGACTTTTGGGCCTTGATCTCTTCAATTCTAAAACAAGAGGTGGGTCTAGATTTATTTATAATGCAACTTTTGAGATGAAGCCATCCATGAGGAAGATGGCAAGAACTTGATTCTGGGAGAAAACATCCTACTACTTTTCCCTACCACATGGAAGTAGCCTTTTCCCACTGTTTGTGTAGCCAGAAGAGGCTACATTTTTAAAACTACCAGACCCAGATAGTCTCATTCTCTTTTTTTGGCAACATCCAAGAGATGAAGGTCTTGTTCATCTGAAATCTACACACCATGTATTGAGCTGGATGGGAGGGAATGGCTATCTTCCCGCTCTGCCTAAGAGAATCAGGCTTAGTCTATCTCATTTGGCCTTTTCAGTTATAGACACAGGTGTTGGAGTCCCTGGATCAGAATGCTCCAGCCATGGTCATTTCGAAGCAGTATTCTAGGCTAGATATTGTTTCTAACCCAGAAGAGAAGGCAGGAGAAGCCAGAATGCTGGGATATGGATACAAGCCAAGTGAGGCTTTGTGCTTGGAACTTGGTGGCACCATGTTATATAGTCCCACCAACTAATGCTCCAGCCCTCCACTTCTTAGACTAAGGTAGTATAAAGGCTTATTATGTCCCTAGATGTTAGGAGATGAGAGGAATGTATATAGGTTTGTTCTTGCTGTACCTTAAAGTAAATATTCCTTTGTAAAATTAATCTTAAAAGTGTCACTAAATAGAACTTGAAGACACCTCCAATTGGAGGAACACAAAATGGTGGGTCTTGAGTCAATGGTAGAAAGACTAAATACCTCAGATCCCATTAAGGGTACTGGAGAACTGTGGGGTAAGGGTGAAATATAACATATTTGGCCTTCAAGGAGTAAGGGCAAGGATGGTCACTGTTATATCTCTAAAGTCCTTTTCATTTCTTGAGCCTATGAATTTCTAGACCTTGCCTAGAGCCATAAAATGCCCTTTCCAGTTTGGTAAAGGTTTTCCTTTGCTCTGCTTCAGTGGTTTTGAGCCTGAGACTACAGAGTTGCTCCATTTATCATCCTCAAGTGAGAATGCACTGCCTTTTCAATGGCTTTTGCTTTCTCTATTCCAGCCAAAAGAGAAAAAGCAGTTCCTGTGATACTCAAAGAGGCCCTTTGCCTTAACAGATATGACTCTTTGGTATGTTGACTTTTAAAATACAAATAGAGGATTTGATTTAGCCCTGACCACAAGCTGTATTCTAAGCTTGATTCTGGGAGTAAGTTTGGTTTTGTTTAGTCAGGGTAACAGGAGTGGCCCAGTACACAAATAATGGTTTTTCTTCTGTAAATTCACCAGAAAGATAATGTATCAGTGACTCCACAAAAGGCACCATAAAACTATGATTGGATGCCATAGATACAAATCAGTTCTGTGAAATACTATAACTTTATATTACTTTATTTATTTATTTATACTTTATTTATGTATATGTATGTACATACATACATACATACACATCAGTGGTGAGATTCAAATAAATTAATAACCGGTTCTCCATGGAACCTAGTGAAGAAGCTGCTGCTACTGACTTGGTGAGTGCAGATCTCACCCTGAAAACAACTGGTTCCCCTGAATATATATATACACATATACACATACATATATATATACATACATATATATCATATATATGTATGTATATATGTACACACACAACATATATGTATATATATGTACACACATATGTGTGTATATTTTATATATAAATATTAGCTTGTAATTGCACCTGGTAGGGGACTGCATATTTGTTTTCTGGAGACCAGCTAAGCTTATATTGGAGAGGCTAACCATCAAGTTGACCTCAGGGTGATGAATTTTTCAGCCACAGAAATCTGAATTTTGCCAATTTAGTCATTAAGAAGTTTCTATCTGCATTGGCCTAGATAAAGTAACTACAGAACTTTGAAGTACTGAAATACAACTCTCCAGAAGATAAAGCACTTATTAAGTGCTTGCTATGGGCCAGGCAGATAAGATAGGGCCTCCTCCATTTTGACAGAGGTGGAGCACTATGAGTGTAGAACATCACACCTACTATTACGCTCAGCTGACAGGAGCCTTTTTATTTCTTGTTTATTCTTTGTAACAAAGGATGGCTTACTGGGTAGAAAAGGGGGTAGAGATATTTTTGGAAATTAAGGTGATAGAAAAAACAAAAGATGTCAATTTTTTAAAGAAAAGATATCTAGGCAATAGTTAAAGACATAGAATCCAGTTTTTTATTCAAATGGCTTTATGAAAGTGTCAACATATTTACTTATTTTTAGAAATACATTAGAGAAGTCCTGATTTAGAAGTTGTCTAATACATACACATAATTTTCGTTTTTCACTTTCTTCCTTTGTTTCTTTGTTTTCTTTTTCTCTTTCTTTCCTTTCTCTTCTTCCTTTCTCGCACTCTCTCTCCTCATTTCTTCCTTTCTTCCCTTCCTTTCTTTTCTTCCCTTTCCTCTTTATTTCTCCCTTTTTCCCTCCTTCCCTTCTTTCTTTCATTTCTTTTTTTCCAGACTGGGTCCTTATATCTCACCCAGCTAGAAGTGCAATGGTCACTCAAGCACCTGATTCCAGTGCCAATCAGTACAGAAGTTTTGACCTCCATTCCAACTTGAGCTAGTTTGCCACCCTTTAGTAGGCCTCTGCTAATAGGGACTGACAATACTGGTGTCAGATGGGTGCCAGTTTGTATATCCAATCAGCTTGAGCCTTACTGCAGCTCAGGACTCCTGAATTCAAGCAGTTCACTAGTCCCAGCCTCCTCAGTAGCAGGGGTTACAGACATCTGCCACCACCCCCTGGCCGCCTCATTTTACAAATAAGGGAACCAAAGTGTACAGAACTTTCATCATGTGACCAAGGTCACACAGAACCTTAGTGGCAAAATCCAGGACCAGCCCCCAAGATTTGTCACTCCAGGTCTTGATCTCTTTCCACTGAACCACACTATCTCTCAGGTACTGCCAAACCCAATAAAGAATAAATCTATCTTTGGTGAAATAACTGAGACCAACCACAAGAGAGCTACATGTATCAGGCAATGGGCAAACAGAGCTTCTGAAAGAATTTAAGAATAAAAAAGTATTTGTAAAGTTGTTCCCAAATAGCCTTGATCACCCACTAAGAAAGAACGGATGAAATGAATAATAACAAAATGTGTGGGAAAAAAGCTCATGCTCAAGTGGTTGTGTATGAACACTATAAATTGCATGTGCTACAGGAACATAAATATACCGTGGATATTTTGGTGAGTCTGTGAGTTCATCAGTGGCTCCTACCACCAGTGCAGACCACAATGCCTTCATACCATCTCATCCTGTATAATTCTTGCCCAAAGAATACCAGAGATTACAAAAATGAAAACAATAAAGCAAATGATGCCATCAAAATATTTGCCAGTAGCATTTCTATCTAAATTTTTCTCAAATAAGAAGAAAAGTGTCTATAGCCACTCCTACACAATTATTGAAGGGTTTTATTCCCTAGTCAAATTAGATAATGTAGGCTTATCTAGATGACTCCAAGCTCCCAAGTGGAATTTGGACTATAAATTAATTGCATTGACTTGGCATCTGAGTTAATTTCCCCTTCTTCTTTACTTAAGTGTAGCTAATATAGGATTATAAGATTTAAAGCTAGAAAAGTACCTGAAAGGTCATCTAGTCTAACCTTACAGATGGAATAAAATGAGGCACATGAGGTTAGGTGACTTGCTTAAGGTCATACTGGTAAAACACATCAGAATAAGAATTTTAACCCAGGATCTTTTGCTCCTAATCCAGTATTCTTTCCCCAACATTAGTTTTCCTCTTATAAAAAGCTACGTTTTTACCTATTCCATGTTAATCACCCAACTGGGAATGATTTAAAAGCTATTATTTTTTTTAAAAAAACTACTCCCTAGCCTTCTCCCATCAAAGTAATATTCATTTAACTCAATTCTTTTGGAAACAAGAAAGATAAAAAAGGAGGAAAATCCTTTAACTATTGCTTCTTCCACAGTGTGAAAGCCTAGAAGAGCCCTTAGCAACAATTTCTGTATGTTAAGTAGAAAATTGAATTTAACTACAGAGCTACTTGTTATGTCCCTGTGTTATTTTTTTTAAAGAAGTGATTAGTCCACCAAGTGGCAAGTAGAATTAGTAGGCTGTTATGTAAATAATGCAGATACTAATTAAAGTCGCCATAATCTATCATACCCACCATTGAATCTGAAATCTGTCATGCTTCCCATAATGGTCAATCAGGAGCATCCTGTCACAACTAGCCATACAGATACCCAATTATTGCTAACCTCTCACTCAATTTTCCCATTCTGGGCAACTTACCACACTTATCCCATCATTGAGCAGGGCTTCTCCAAAAATCATCATGTATAGTTGCTCATTCACATGAGCCTCCTCAAATACTGCCAGCACCGCCACAGGGTCCACCGCAGAGATCATGCTCCCAAAGAGCAAGTTCTGAAGCAAGTTGACATCACTGAGGCCAAAAGCCTTGACCTGGCATATCAGGTAGAGGGAGAGGCCAATGCCAAAGGCATTCAAAAGGGCCCCCATTCCTGACCACCATAGGATGGAGCCAATGTTCTCAAAAAAGGGCCGGGTGGGCATGAAGTAGCCCCCTTCAAGGACGATGGGTGGAAGGAGGTACAGGAAGTAGATACTTGAATCCATTACAGGTGGAGATTTGTGATCAGTGCCAAAGATGATGCCCCCCACAAGAGCACCAACAATGATCAGGAGGCAGCTCTCTGGCATAAGACCTGGAAGTTTGTGATAGAGATGGAAACCTAGGAAAAAGCAGACAGAGGCAGGGTTTCAATGCATGCATTCAATAAGCATTTAAATATCAAATACTGTATATGACAGGCAGTGCTGTAAGTCCTAAAGTGTATAAGGATAAAAATAAAGCAATCTTTTACCTCAAGGAGTTTACATTCAATTAGGGGGAAACAATATGTACACAGAAAAATAAATGTAAAATATATACAAAGTAATTTTTAAGAGATACATAGTAGGAAGGGAAGAGACTAGCAATCCCAGAATGAAGTTTTTGTTAAAATGTATTTTATTTTTAATTTATAGAAGAGAACAAGCATTTCCATAGCACAGCATAATAAAAAAAGATGATTGTGCATGAAACTGCAAATCTATTAAGTACAACTTGCTATTCCTTTTAAATATATAATAAAGTTATCATGTACATTTCCTTTTTTTTCTTCCCCCCTTGCCCTGGAGATGGCAACCATTAGACACAAAAATGTGTGGATACATATATATATATGTGTATATATATGTATATATACATATATATGTCTGTGCATGTGTGTGTATATATATGTGTATATATATATATATATATACATATATATATATATATACACATGAAATCATTCTATATATACTTCTATTTGTCAATTCTTTTTCCTGGATGTAGATAGTGTCTTCCTTCAGAGTTCCTTTGTAGTTAATTTGGGTATTTATAATAGTCAAAATGACTTAGTCATTCAAAGTTGTTCTTAAAACAATATTGTTCTTACTGTATACAATGTTCTCTTGGTTCTGCTCATTTCATTTTTTTTTATTTTGTGCAAATCCATTCATGTTTTTCTGAGATCA
Organism: Phalanger gymnotis; assembly: GCA_028646595.1. NCBI lineage: Eukaryota > Metazoa > Chordata > Mammalia > Diprotodontia > Phalangeridae > Phalanger > Phalanger gymnotis. The sequence goes on along the minus strand of JAQQSZ010017862.1, from coordinate 3,349 downwards.
TCAAGCTCATCATTTCTTGTAGCACAGCAGTATTCCATCACAATCATATACCATAACTTGTTCAGTCATTCCCCAATTCATAGGCATCCTTGTAATTTCCAGTTCTTTGCCACCACAAAGAGAGCTGCTATAAATATTTAAGAATATATAGGTTCTTTTCCTTTTTCCCCAATCACCTTGGGAAACAGACCTGGGTCAAAGGGTATAAGTAGTTTAATAACTCTTTGAACATAATTCCAGATTGCTCTCCAAAATGGTTGGATCAGTTCACAATTCCACCAACAGTGTATTAATGTCTAAATTTTCCATATACCCTCCAACATTTGTCACTTTCCCGTTCAATCATTTTAGTCAATCTCATGCGTATAAAATTATATCTCAAGGTTGTTTTCATTTGCATTTCTCTAATCAGTAATGATTTAGAGCATTTTTATATTACTATAAATTGCTTTGATTTCTTAACTGAAAAACTACCTGTTCATATCCCTTGATCACTTATCAACTGAGGAATTACTCATATTCTAATGTATTGTGACCTAAATAGACCACAGCTAGAGTACTGGATTAGATTTTAGATATCATGTTTTAGCAAAGACATCGTGTTCATATGAGCATGTCCAGAAGACAGAGATCAGGAATCTTCAAGAATCGGTTTGAGAGACTGAGGATGCTTATCTTGAAGAAGAGAAAAATCAGGACACAAGAGGCATGATAAGTGCCTTCAACTCTTCAAGGGGCTATCACATGGAAGATGGCTCCCAAGAGAAAAATTGAGAACAATGTGGAAAAGTTGCAGAGAGACACATCTGGGTTCCATCATGAGAAAGAAAATCCTAAGCATTAAAGCCATAGAAAAGTGAAGTGGATAGACTGAGGAAATAATGAGTGTCTTCTTAATGGAGGTCTTCAAGGTAATGTGAAAATGATCCATGTTGAGAATTAAGAGAGATCAGAATCTGGGGGTGGAGCCAAGATGATGGCTGGAAAGCAGGGACTTACATGAGCTCCCCTCCAGGTCCCTCGAAAAACCTAAAAAAATGGCTCTGAACAAATTCTAGAACTAGCAGAGGGAGGCAGGGATCCAGCCCAGGACAGCCTGCATGTTCGCTGGATGAGGTCTATCATGCACGGAGCCCAGGGGAGCAGAGCTCAGAGTGGGCAGAAGCAGGATCAGCCAGACCAGGAGCCGGGTGGAACAGGCCCTAGCACCTTGAATCAGTGTGCTGTGTCAGTTACCAGACTTCTTATCTCACAAACACCAAAGACAAGAGAGAAGGTTAGTGGGAAAAGCTGTGGGGGACAGAGTGAAAAGAGTTTGCGGTTCGGCCACCACCCCAGGGGCAGAGGGGGTGGTGCAGTTACAGAACTACAGCTACAGTTACTTCTGACCCCAGGCCCACCTGGTGGGAGGAATTAAGTGGCAGATCACAGCAGGAGTGCAGAGCCTGCTGAAGATTTGCATCAGGTCCAGGTTGGCAGTTCTTGGGGAAGGAAGAGTACTGGTATGGCAGAGCTGGCTGTATAGAAATAGCTCTGAAATCAACAGCACAACCCATCAAGCTTGGAACAAAGTACTCTTTACTCTACAAGCAGTCATACCCCAACAAAAAACTCAAGGGTCAAGTAAGTTGGCTGGGAACATGGCCAGGCAGCAAAATAGACTCAGATTTAGTCTCAGACTTTGGGATCTTTCTTTGGTGACAAAGAAGACCAAAACATACAGCCAGAAGAAGTCAACAAAGTCAAAGAGCCTACATCAAAAGCCTCCAAGAAAACCATGAACTGGTCTCAGGCCATGGAAGAGCTCAAAAAGGATTTGGAAAAGCAAGTTAGAAAAGTAGAGGAAAAATTGGGAAGAGAAATGAGAATGATGCAAGAAAACCATGAAAAGCAAGTCAATGACTGGCTAAAGGAGACTCAAACAAATACTGAAAAAAATATTGAAGAAAACAACACCTTAAAACATAGACTAATTCAAATGGCAAAAGAGCTCCAAAGAGCCAATGAGGAGAAGAATGCTTTGAAAGGCAGAATTAGCCAAATGGAAAAGGAGGTCCAAAAGACCACTGAAGAAAATACTACCTTAAAAATTAGATTGGAGCAAGTGGAAGTTAGTGACTTTATGAGAAATTGAGATATTATAAAACAGAACCAAAGGAATGAAAAAGTGGAAGACAATGTCAAATATCTCATTAGAAAAACCACTGGAGGGTGGAGCCAAGATGGCTGCACGAAAACAGCGTCTTACCAGAGCTCTCTCATAAGTTCTGTCAGATTCCTATTAAAAAAAGTGAATTTGAGCAGATTTGAGAGAGTCAGAAACAGCAAGAAATCTGAGTGGGGCAAATTTCCCAGCTAGGAGAGTCTGAAAGGCCAAAGGAATGAATCTGTGGGCTAGGAGAGCGCTCGGTGTGCGGAGCTGCTCCAGACAGGACCAAAGAGGAAGTGGCCGGCCAGGAAACCCACGTGGGAGACAGGCTGGGAGAAAGCTGCGCACCTGAAACCAGCAGAGATCCCCAGGCCTCCCAACACAGGACAGCACTCTGTGGAAGTGATGAGAGGCAGCACAATGCCACCAGCCATGAAAAATCAACTCCTGAGGCTTGCAGCCCAAAGGTATGAAAAGCTTCTTGAAATTCCGGGAGACATAATGGCCAGGCAAACGGCTCTAATCCCTCCCCTCCCCAACCAGAGAATTCCTCAGGGGGTGGGGGAGGGAACAAAAATGCTGGAATAGAGGAGACAGAAGTGGGGCTTCAGTGGCCAAGTAGTGGGAGTACTTGAGTCCCAGAGGGGCAGAGCCAGCAGGGGTCAACACCAGGAGCCCAGACATACTCTTGCTCCCCTAGAGGAAGTGCCAGACACCCAAACCAAACAACAAAGAGCCGAGACCATTGCTGAAGAGCAACAGTGCTGGAGGACAATCCCAGGGGAAGAGGAGATTTTGGGCAGCCAGACCCCCTCCCTCACACCTCAGGAAACTGACGGCTATAATTCACAAAGCCAACAACGAGACTCACAATCCCCAGAATAAGAAAGCTGGGACAGAGAACCCTGAGCCCCAAAAGCAGAAATTTATTGTAAAGCCAGGAAAAGGCTAACCAACATGAAGAACACAAAAAAACCGAGGACCATTGATTCTTTTTATGGAGACAGGCAGGATCAAAATACCAATTTGGAAGAGGATAACAATGACACTATATCCACATCTGATACCGCAAAAGGTAATGTGAACTGTCTCCAGCCCAGAAAGCATTACTGGAAGAGCTAAAGGAGGATTTTGAAAACCAAATTAGGAAGGTAAAAGAAAAAAATGGAAAAAATGGAAAAAAAAAATGGAAAAACAGAA
>JAQQSZ010017861.1:0-10703 GCA_028646595.1 Phalanger gymnotis | reverse complement strand
GCACTGGGCTCTGCTTGGCTCAGCTCCGCTCCCCTCGGCTGGGGGCTGGGAGTTCTGTTCGGGACAGACCTTACCCCGAGACCATCCAGGCAGACCTGGGCTGGAGTCCTGCTTCCCTCTGCCCCTTTGTGGGTTCTGTAGTTCTAGAGTTGGTTCAGAGCCATTTTTTCATAGGTTTTTGGAGGGACTTGGTGGGGAGCTTACGCCAGTTACTGCTTTCCAGTCGCCATCTTGGCTCCACCCCCCCTACTTTCTCAATTTTTGAGAATAATTTTAAGTATGGACATTAATTTTGCACTAAAATTTTGATATAATTCTCTTATGAATTCAACAGGACCAGAAGTTTTTTTTTTCTTTTCTCTTTGTCAGTGTCAAATCCCACAGACAACCCTTAGCACAAGGTTCCCATCTCCCTTCACAGAACATCCTTCTTTACACATAGGAGCATTCATCAGTAGAATCCACTCTGATCAATAAAACAATGTCTCTCTCTTTTTCCTCTCCTTTTCAACCATTCCCCCACCCTCTCCTCATCCAGTTCCCTGCAGTTCCTTCTCTTCCTGAGAAACGAAAATGTTCACCTTGCCCTCATTGCTGTCCCCTAATTTGACCTGGGCACATCACACATTCCCTTCTGTTCCTCTGGTCACATATTCCCTTATATGCACCCTCTCAGTTTGTATTATAGCCTCACTATAAATTATCAATTCAATTGTGGTCAGGATGTCACCAAGTTCTGTTTCTGTCCATAATGTTTCAGGCCCACCTCTCACTATTGCCTCCACCTGACACCTCTATATCCTTGTGTACATTTAAGAAAAATTCTTTTACTTGAGTTTTTCTGCTCTTACTCTCTTGCCGTTGCTGTCTGTGACTGTATTTTCTTCCATTCCTCTTATGTTTCTGTTGTCTGGGATTTTTGAGAAGAAAATAATCTTTTCAGGTCTGGTTTTCCTTCTACCAACATTTCATGTATCTCTTTATTATTGAATATCCTTTTTCCATTTATAATTAAGCTTAGTTTTGCAGGGCTGGTTATCCAGCTCACTATCACTGGGGGAAGGTCAACTTACTTCTAGTCCTAAAAAGAGTATTGACATATTTATTATTATCAATAAGATATAGAACTCTATAAAATGTAATATCCTTGTGGTTTACAAACCACTCCATTCCCTTCTGTCTTTGAGGGCTAGGTTCCAGAAGCAGAGCAAAGGATGTCTTCATTCTTGTCCCAAATTTATTCAACATCTTTACCACTGACTTGAATTTTTATTAATGGCACACTTGTCAGCTTCATGAATGACTCAAATCTAGAAGAGACAGTTAACACAAAAGATTAGGGAATAAAAATACCAAAAGATCCAGAAAAATGGTCCTAATCAAATAAGATAAAACTTAATTGAGATAAATGGAAAGTCCTAGATTTAGTTTCCAAAAAAGTCAGTTGCACAAAATATAGAATGGGCTTGGGGAGAACCTATTTAGACTCGGGAGTTGTCATTGACTGGAATCTCAATAGAATGCATGATGTGATTGTCCAAGCCAATTTAATCTCTGGCTTCTTTCACACATAGAGCTTCCAGAACAAGAGAGTTAAATTCTCATTTTACTCTATGCTGGTTGTGCCACATCAGGAGAGAATATTATGTTCAGTTCTTGATGTCAAATTTAACTGGGATATTGATAATCGAGTATGTTCAAGGGAGGGAAACCAGGATTGGAAGGGTATTTAAAGCATAATTATATGAGGAATAGTTGAAACAACTCTGGATGATTGGCATGAAGAAGTAAATAATCACACAAGGTTTATGCATGTAGTGAAACTCTAGACTTACTTTCCTAATCGATGCGTTGAACTGTTGCAATAGTTCAAGTGAGAGGTGATAAAGGCCTGAACTATTTAAATGCCGAGAATGGGAATGACTACATTTCTCCCTCAGAATGTTAGGTACATCTGCAGGGCAATTGATTTCTTATAATGTGATTGTATTGAGCCCCTGTCTGTCATTTTCTCTGCCAGTATCATCACCAAAGATTAGAATTACAGTATTAATTGGTTGATTTCTCTTCAATACTAATTAATTAATTACTATGAATTAACCTCTAAAAGGCAAATTTATGAGAAAGAGTATAATCAAAAGTGTATATAAAAGCATTCACCCATATTTGGACATACTGCTAATCTCTGCCACTTCATTCCCTTGGTTCTCTAGTAATCTCTTCTACTTCAAGCTTTCAAGTAGGCTCAAATTTCAAATACCTACATTAAACATCCCTCCTACCATCAAGTGTACTTTGCAAGTACGGTATATCTTATGGATGAATCACTCCCTTGCTCGTGCAAGGACATGGCTGTTAATTACCAAGCTGTTCTGTCACTGGTTGGCTCAAACAGGTTGTAACTACCCTTGATCATTGCCTGGGCCTCATTCTTTTAAATTTTTGAAACTCACAAGGTTACTATGTCATTATTCTGCTTCTAATACCTCTTCACTTAAGATCAGGAAAGAACAAACACAACAGGGAGAGAAGAGAGAAGAGTCATGCATCATGAATCATGTGGCAGCTGGAGGAAAGATAAAGACCTAAACCTCCACTTTTCCTAATCCCCACCAGGGACTATGGCATTTTGTTTGTCCTTTTAAGCAACCAATTGGCTTTTCTTCACTATGCAGTAAGTAGACAACAAATACCCAGGACAGAATACTTGTAGATCAATGTAAAGTCTGAATAGGGGTCAAAATCACACTATCACCTTTCCAAGAAGCAGTGTCACCAAGCCCTTTTTGTGGATTGGCAGCAGGAAGAGGACACTGTATGTAAGCTAAAAAATGGACCCCAATTGACTAATCCCCTGTTGATAGAGTAGATAAATGTGATGTGACTGCAGAGGACAGTAACTAGAGAGGCAGATTTAAGCTTAATATTTTTTAAAAAGAATTTATTAAAACCCTTCAAAAAAGAATGGGTTGTGCCATGTAATCGTGAATTCACTATGCCTAAAAGTGTTAAATAAAAGAGCAAGCATTTTTTATTAATAACGTCTCACTGGGTGCAAAACACTGTGATGTGTTAGGGATGCAAAGATAAAAATAAAATAATCCCACCCATCAAAGAGCTTATGCTGGGGGGGAGAGGTGGGATTGTGCACCATATAAATAAAGAAAGAGGATATATACAAAATAAACACAAAGCAATTTCAAAGGGCATTACTATGAAGATCAGGAAAGGTTTTGAGGTATAGCTCGCACAAAAACACACGCAGAGACACTGAAGATAGAATGTGGCATATGGGAAAGAGCAAGTATGGCAGTGTGGCTGGAATATATAGGTTGGTGGGACTAGGTCATATACAATAACCCTGGAAAAGAAGACTGAATGTGGGGATTAAATGTCAAACAAATATTTAAAAAAATTATTCTAAAGACAATAGGGAGTCATGAAAGCTTCACAATGAGGGAAATGACATGGTGAAATCTGTGTTTTAGGAACATAAACTTGGTAGCTATCTGGATGAGGGGAGAGATTCAGGGCCTGAGACAAATTAGAAAGCTATTATAGCAAATAGTTCAGGTGAGAGGTGATGAGGATCTGAACAAGCATGATGGTTGTATGGCCAAAGAGAAGGTAATGGATGTAAGAAATGTCATGGAGATTAGCTTTGACAAAGTTTTGTAACTAAATGTCTACGGCAGGCAAGACAGGTCACAAAACTGGGTGACTGAAAGGATGGTAGTGCACTCATCAGAAACAAAAAAGTTAGGAAAAGGTATGGGTTAATGGAAGAACTTTTCTCTTCCATTTTCAAGAATCTTAAGAGATATTCAGATTCCAAGTGTCCAAGTTTGTGCCAATGATCAGCTTCTTCTAACATCCAGTTAAACAGTTCTATCATTTTTATTAATAGTTAGCAAGCACTTAGAACTGATTCTAAAGGTCTTGGAGATAATATTCCAACCTTATCTTTGTATTCTGGGAAAAATTTATCTTTGCTCTACAATTGCAAAGGAAAAACTAAATTGAATTTCTTGTCACCATTGACAACATAATCTGATTTTTTGCAATCATCTTCATATCAATAAATATATATAGAAGAACTTAATTTAAACCCTTTTAAGGGAGCATATTTTAAATAGCCTGTTCCGCAGATGAGTTAACGAGCTTCGCCGGAGCATGGGATAAGCTCCAGAAATGGGAGCCCCTAAGAACCGCACATGTGGATCATTAGTCAACAGCTAATTCCATTTTTAATGGTTTCTCTGAAATACATGGACTAGTTGAATCAGGTGATTTAATCAGTAAACTGTTTCCTATTTATATCTCATATAGGCATGCAAAATAATAGGTATATAATCATATACATTATATACAAAGCTGATCAAGTTCCCCGTAGATCACATTTATTAATTTTAGCTTATTTAGTTTTAAGTAACCCTGATTTTATCTATTCTACATAAACAGATTAGCTTTTAATTGCATTTACCCTATTCCACATAGGTTTTGTTTGGAGTAATTAAACCAATTTAAAATTCTAACATACTTAACAAAAATGCCAAGAAAGAGAATTAAGCAAAACTATATTTTTCATTCACTTGATAATGTCTTGAGCTTTTTAAGTTCACATCAGGCATCTTTGCTATTAATTACATGTAATTAAAAAGTGAGTTGAAACCATGGTCTTTCAGTGAGCAAGGGAATTTGGTTTTACTAATCAAGGTTTGTGTTTGCACCTAGTTGATAAGCAGAGTCCTATTGACTCTGGATGGCACCCAGGAAATCAATGATAGACAATGAGAGATCCTTTGAAGAGGGACTGGTTAAGCTGATTGAAATGTCGTTGGTCATTATAGATCTTAGAAATGGAAAGGGTCACTGAATATTATCTGTACAATCCTTGCCTTCATTCAAGTTAAGTTATTGTTCCTGCAAAGCAAGCCCCATTACACAGCTAAAGAAACTGAGGTTCAGTGAGTTGGCTAATGGAAACGTTAGGAACCCAGCATCTAGAGACACTGAATACATATCGAGAACAGACACTGAAAAGTTCTTTATGAGCCTTGCTGAAAACTTGATCTTTCCAAAGGTAGGGAGATATAATGATGGTGTGGACTGCTAGTTATACCTCCATATATTAAGTAATTGTTGAAGAGGATTCCAAAGAGAAAATTGTCACATCATTTTAGAATTGATAATACCTAAAAAGTAGAAAAACTGAGGATAGTCACACATAAACAAGGTGTAGTAGTGCAGTGGCATTAAACTCAAATAGAAATGGGAGCCACCAAACCACAGGTAAGGATCCTTGTGGGTCAAATATTGACTTAGAAAACCACATGTTGACTATATTTGTTTTATTATATTTTTAAAATTTTGTTAAATATTTCTCAATTGCACTTTAACTTGGTTCTGCCCATACTTGAAAGTCTTAAGTGGGAGGAGATTCACATGAGGCTTATGGGCCACATGTTTGACACCTCTAGTGTAGTAGAGTGCTGGGACTCTGAGTTCAAATCCTCCTTCAGGTACTAAAAATATGACCCTGGGCAAGTCACTTTATCTCTCTTAGTCTGACTTTCTTTATATGTAAAATGGAGATAATAGCACAAACATCACAGTATTGTTGTGAAGATTAAATGAGATGGGTAAATTACTTTGCAAACTTAAAATATGGTATTAATGCTACTACGGTTGTTATTTTCCCCCTGGGCTTTAAGAAGACTTTTTTTTTTAATTCAAAGAAAATATGTGCAGGGTGTTTTTGATTTTTTACTCCAATAGCCTCAGAGATGAAAAAGAACACTGATTCCAATGCATCACAAGATTACAGATTTAGACCAGAAAGGAGATCAGAAGATCTTAAAAGAAGAAGCAGTGACAAAATAATAGAAATAGCAGAATGTTTCTGACATCTGATAAGAAAGGATGTAAGAGTGAGGAAGAGATACAAAATGGTTGGTAATAATTCTTCCTGAGATGTCCTCACTGACAACAGTTTCTTTTCTACATGACTCTACTATTGCTGACAGCTAATGCTGGGATGCCAATCTAACCCTAACCTTCACCCTCACCTCTGCCTCATATTTTACCCTCTTCCTTCAAGTTCAGCACAAATCTTACCTTCTGCAAGAGGTCTTTTCCAATACTGCCCTTTATCCCGTACCCCTGGCTGCTACTACCTTCTGTTCTAAGATTACCTTCTATTCATCTATCTATTTATTTATCTATCTACCTATCTATCTATCTACATTTTGCATGTACCTAGTTATTCATATGAGGCAGCTGGGTGGTACAGTAGATAGATCACTGGTCTGGGAACCAGGAAGACACATCTTCCTGAGGTCAAATCCAATTTCAAACACTTACTAGCTGTGCAATTCTGGACAAGTTGTTTAACCCTGTTTGCCTTGTTTCTCATCTGTAAAATGAGTTGGAGCAGGAAATGGCAAACCGCTCTGTGAAGACAACTCCAAATGGGATCATAGTCAGACATGACTGAAACTACTGAACACCAACAGTTTTTATCTCTCCCATTTGAATATGAACTCTCTCAGGGTTTGGACTGTAATTTTTACTTTTCTTTGCATCCTGATCAAGAAAACTCTTTTTTTTTTAATTTATGGAATAAAGTAAGCATTTCCATAACATAGCACAATAGCAAAGATGACTGCACATGAAACCACGAATTCACTATGTACAACTTGCTATTCCTTTTAAATACACAACAAAGTTATCATGCAAATTTCCTTCTTCCCCTTTTTTCTCCCCCCCCACCTCAGAGATGGCTACCATTAGACACAAATATGTGTATACACACACACACACACACACACACACAATATACGTACATACATAACTCTGTCTCTCTCTGTCTCTCTGTCTCTCTCTCTTTCCATATATATATATAATATATATGTACATATATGTAATATGTAAAATGATTCTATACATGCTTCTATTTATCAGCTCTTTCTCTGGATGCAGATAGGACCTTTATTCATATGTCCCTTGTAGTTAATTTGGATATTTATAATAGTCAAAATGACTTATTCCCTCAAAATCATTGCTATCACTGTATACAATGTTCTCTTGGTTCTGCTCATTTTGCTCTTCCGTATTTTATGTAAGTCTTTCCAGTTTTTCTGAGGTCATCGAACTCATCATTTCTTATGGTAGAGTAGTATTACATCACAGTTTTATACAAAACTCTTAACAAATACTTTTTGATTCATTGTACAAGAGCTTTAGCAGGAAGTGGTAATTGCAATCAAGGCAATAAACCTGTGCCTCAATTTCCTAATCTATAAAATGAGAAGAGTGGACTTAAGGACTTCTAATATTCTGTTCATCTCTAAATATATGAGCCTGTGAACAGTGGAGAAAGCTAGTTTCCATTTTGTAAGTAAAGGCTTCTATAAATAATTAAAACCTCATTTAGTTGGTTTCATTGTTTGGGACCCTTGAGCAGCTAACAGATTTAACAGTCTACAACAGTAGTTAGTCACAAAAGCTCCCAACAGGAATAACAGAAGACTGAGAGGCTTGCTTTAAGTATTCATGGAGGATGATGGAAATTTTGCAGTGAATTTTAGTAAATCTAACATGGTTGTATTTCTACAGTGATGAGTAGTACTTGTTTAAAAGGGTGAAGGAACGAGCATTTATCTAGCTCTTACCACATGCCAGGTATAGTGCTCAGGACCTTTTAGAAATATAATTTCATTTTATTCTTGAACCACCCTTTCTACACCCATTTTACAGTGTGGAAACAGAGGCAAAAAGATTAAGAGATTGGCCCAGAGTGATATAGCTAGTAAGCATCTGAGATCAAATTTGAACTCAGTTCTTCCTGGCTCCAGGACCATAGCTCTATCCTCTGTGACACCAACTAGTTGCCTTAAGGCAGTGACAGATAGCTCTCATAGTCTCTCACATGTAGAGGACCAAAAATTATAGGGAAATGAGGATCTCAATTCCAGGAAGTACAGAGTTTTCCCCATGCCTACAAAATTACAGGTTGGCCTTACTCCTGCCCAGCCCTCCCAACCAAAAAGTACCTTGGTGGGGCCCAATGTGGTGGTACATGCCTCTAATCTCTAAATGAGAGAGTTCAAGCCAGATGGATCACTTGAGCTCCAGATTTCTGAACTATAGTAGAATTAAAACCAATCAAATGTTCCCAATATCATTAATACTGGAAAGTGGAAGGACTCCTAAGGAGTGGCTCAAGTCAGATAAATAGAGCAGGTAAAAACTTCCTATGGTGATAATGTGATTGAAGATCTGTCCTGCCTATTCAAAATAGCTCGGGTGGGGCCAGTTAAGAGAGGCAGGCCCATGACTTTGTGTGGCCAATCAGTGATTAAAGATCTTTCCCACATCCCTTTGCTGATTGGGCATGAAGCCCTAGGGCCCTAACATGAGTATATACACCCAGAAGGTAGCTATTGAGAACTGAGAATTCAGAAGAAAGAAGAGAAGCCAGAATTCAGAATTCAGCCCAAGTAGAAGGAATAAGAACTCCAAGTCCACAGAGCTGCAGACAAGAGTGCTAAGTGGAAAGGGGAAACCAGGGAACTTCAGAAACCAGAAAACTGAGATGTGATGACACAGGCAAGCAGACAGTTAAGATTCATGAGTGATTGTTTACAGGAAAGTCCTAGCAGGGGGGAAGGTTACAGGATGACTTGTCTCTTTGCTGTAATACTGTTTCAATCTCCTTTATTCTACATTGAGGTGGGCTTACTGGTTTTGGAGTATAATTACTGCTATATCAAATTGGAATTACACGTTCTGGGATTTGATCCTTTCGTGTCTAATTAAATGTTATACTTCCTCTGCCTTCTACCTAGAGAGTTTTTCGTACTTTGCCTAACCATACAGGCATCCTCAAGGTCATGAATCTTGCCTTACTGATATGCTTCCTTATGTCTCAGCATTGGTATTGGGCCTCTGAGTGGCTTTTGCACTTACAGCAGGAGATCCAATCTAAAATAAATGCTCCTATGGACAATATGGAGATTGGAATGGTATGTGTTGATGGTCACTTGTTGGCCATCACAAAAATGATTCATGTTCAGATATGTTTGGCCACGTTGCCTTTGAAGTTCTTTCCACTTTTTCCTTCTTTTTTTTTAAATGCGTCATTTGTCCCCAGTTACATGTAAAGACAATTTTTAATATTTTTAATTGTTGAATTCCAAATTTTTCACTCCTTCCCTTACATTTCCATACTCTAAGACAATAAACTGTTTGATAGAGGTTATACATTTTTAGTCATGAAAAGTGTATTACCATATTAGTCATGTTGTGAAAGAATCACAGACACAAAAGAAAAAAAAACTGTAAAAAGTGAAAAATACAAGGCTTTGATGTGCATTCAAACTGCATCAGTTCTTTTTATTGAGGTGGATAGCATTTTTCACCATGAGTCCTCTGGAAATGTCTAAGCTCTTTGTATTGCTGAGAAGAGCTAAATCATTCACACCCAATCATCTTATAACATTGCTGTTACTGTGTACAATGTTTTCTGGTTCTGCTCACTTCACTTTGTATCAGTTCATGTAAGACTTTCTAGGTTTTGGGAGACAAGATGGTCACTGGAAAGCAGAGACTAGTGTGAGCTCCCCGCCAAGTCCCTCCAAAAACCTATAAAAAATGGCTCTGAACCAATTCTAGAACTGCAGAACCCACAAAATAGCAGAGGGAAGCAGGGCTCCAGCCCAGGACAGCCTGGATGGTCTCTGGGTAAGGTCTTTCATGCACAGAGCTGGGAGCGGAGCAGAGCCCAGCATGGGCGGCCCAGACCAACCAGACCAGGAGCTGGGTGGAGCAGGCCGTAGCAAGCTGAATCAGTGAGCTGCGGCAGTTGCCAGACTTCTCAACCCACAAACACCAAAGACAACAGAAAAGGTTAGTGGGAAAACCTGCTGGGGACAGGGGGATAGAGTTCACAATTCAGCCACCACCCGGGGGGGCAGTGGAGGTGGGGCAGCTACAGAACTGCAGCTACGGTTGCTTCAGGCCCCAGGCCCACCTGGTGGGAGGAATTAAGTGGCAGATCAGAGCAAGAGTGAAGAGCCTGCTGAAGATCTAAGTCTAGTCCAGGTTGGGGGTTCTTGGGGAAGGAGGAGTGCTGGCGTGGCAGAGCTGGCCAGATTCAGTCTCAGACTTTGGAATCTTTCTTTGGTGACAAAGAAGACCAAAACATACAGCCAGAGGAAGTAAACAAAGTCAAAGAGCCTACATCAAAAGCCTCCAGGAAAAACATGAACTGATCTCAGGCCATGGAAAAGCTCGAAAATGATTTGGAAAAGCAAGTTAGAGAAGTAGAGGAAAAATTGGGAAGAGAAATGAGAAGGATGCAAGAAAACCATGAAAAACAAGTCAATGACTTGCCAAAGGAGACCCCAAAAAATACTGAAAAATATATTGAAGAAAACACCTTAAAAATAGACTAACTCAAATGGCAAAAGAGCTCCAAAAAGATAATGAGGAGAAAAATGCCTTGAAAGGCAGAATTAGCCAAATGGAAAAGGAGGTCCAAAAGACCACTGAAGAAAATTCTACCTTAAAAATTAGATTGGAGCAAGTGGAAGCTAGTGACTTGATGAGAAATCAAGATATTATCAAACAGAACCAAAGGAATGAAAAAATGGAAGACAATGTGAAATATCTTATTGGAAAAACCACTGACCTGGAAAATA
>JAQQSZ010017860.1:0-10703 GCA_028646595.1 Phalanger gymnotis | reverse complement strand
AACATTATACACAACCACAGATATATTGATTCTGTGATGACTAACCCTGATAGACTTCGATCTTCTCAGCAACACAAGGTGCAAAGACAACTGCAAAGGACTCATGATGGAGAGAGCTATCTACATACAGAGAAAGAACTATGGAGTCTGAATGCAGACCGAGGCACACTATATGCTCTCCATTTCCCCCCCTTGGTTTTTCCTTTTTTTTCGGTTTTGCTTCTTCTTTCTCATGATTCATTCCATTGGTCACAATTCTTCTTTACAACTTGACCATTGTGTAAATAAGTTTAATGCGAAGGTATATGTAGAAGATATATCGGATTCCATGCCCTGGGGGGGGGGAGGGGAAGAAAATCTGGAACTCAAAAACTTGCAGAACTGAGTGCTGTAAACTAAAGATAAAAAGTCTTAATTTTTTTTTTTAAAAAAGAACTTTCTCCCACTGATCAAATGGTACACCTCTTGTCTTCTGGCTCCCTGGCTTTCCTCTCCTTCCTCTTGGTTCTTAACACTTTTGAAGGCAGAAGAGTAGTTAGCAGAGAACAGTTTAAGGAAGGGCCTCCTCTTAAATATATTGGCATCTCAAACCGGTCTCTAGAAGAGCCAAAGTAATGAATTTCCAATCACGGATTCCCCGGGCCTCCGAGGGAGCCATTTCCTGGGAGCCAGAGTCTTTCTCCACCCCAGTGTAGGTCATGCTGCACTTCACTGGGGGCTGCCTGCCCCACTCCCAGCTCAAGCAGCCCCGACCTGACCTCAGGGGAGTCTGAAGTATCACCAGCTTGGAAACAAATTCAATTCATAATCAAAAGAAAATTCTACAGTCCTTAAGGACATATTAACAGCATTTTCTTCCAGCACTGATTTTAACCAGCTAAAATGCCTATTTAACCTTTTGAAAGGAAGGACTGACCTTTTAATGAGAAATTTGCATATGTCAGAAAGACGGAACAAAATGTCTTTGGCTCAGCCTTTCAGGGGGGGCAGCCTCTCTTTAGCAGCTGTAAAATGCAGGATTGGCTTTGGATGAGCTGTGTCATATGTAACAATCTATGTTCTGTTTAACAGTGTGTGTTCTAGGATGGAGCATTCCATGTTCTAAAGCTCTAAATCAGGAATTCACAACCTGGGTTCTACAAGGATTTGTGCATAGATATCAAGGGGGCTGTGAACTGGGATGTACAAATCAAAAACCAAAAATCTATTTCAATTGAATTGGTTTCCTTTGAAATCCTATGTATTTTATTGTATACATTCAGTTCCCCTAATCTGAGAAGGGGTCCAGAAGCTTCTTCAGCAGACTGCTGCCCCCAGGGTCTACAACACAAAAGAAGTGTAAAAGCCCTACTCCATCCAGACCACTGACTCCAAGGTCCTTTCTGTGTTCTAAGAACTGTCCTGACTGATGTTCTAAGGTCCCTCTCAGCTCTTTCCCTCTCTATCCTAAGGTTCCTCATGGCCCTGCAATTCTAGGCTCTGTGGTCTGGTAAAACCTAATTAGTATGCTTATAAGGAAATGCACAGTCCAGAATGAATGCCTTGAGGCGTGTGCTCCTGCAGAGAAGGCCATGAAAAATAGAGCCTTCATTCCTGCCTTGCTAAGGGCACCATCAATTCCCTGAGCTCATGGGAATCGAGAGCAGCATCAGCGTGCATCACACGAAATGACAGACAGTCCATCTGCCGGTGGCTTTCCTTGCTTCCACAGCCATGTGTCTGAGTCACTGAGTTACAGCTCATATCTGCAAAGGACCTAAGAGATCGCGAGTCCAAGGCCCTGGCTTGACCCCAGGAGGGGCCCTTTTCTTCGGCTTCCCAATGCAGGGCTTCTCTGGCACCCTTAATGGATCTCAGGCGAAAATCACTAAAGCTTGGTCACTGAGGAGTGAGCGTCCAAACACCCAGCCAATGAGAGAGAAGACATGGTCCCCAGTACAACATGGCCTCAGGCCCCTCACAGCCCCCTCCTCCCATGGATATCACCTTGCATTCAAAACTGGTACTGTTTCTCTGGCCCCATGCTCCAAGGAAAGTCTTCTGTGACCCTTCAGCTGCTGTATTAATGTAGATGATAGCAACACTCTGTAGAGCAGTCCCCCTTCGAGTCCAGTTTGGATGAGGCCACTTTCAATGGCCAGGGCCTAGGGGCAAGGATTCTCTGTGGTTCCTGATGCCCTTAGGCTGCTCCTCTGGCTGGGCCCCCAGCCAGACTGCACTCACTCCACCCCTGGGCTATTTCTCCCCTTGGAAGGCTCCTCTGCCCTTGTGCACTCTCCCTTTGACTGGAGGGCACCTGGGCCAACCACGTTTCCATTCCTCCCCAAATTGCACTCTCGATTCTGGACTTTCTTTCTAATACCCCCAGACTGGGTGCCTTCATGTCTCCACCCACTTCCCCTTCCCATTTCCTTTTATGTACTGTCTTTCCCCACTAGAATAGAAGCTTTTGGGGGGGGCAGGGACTGTCATTTCTGCTTGTGTTTGACACAGCGCCTGGCACGTAGCACTTAATAAATGCTTGTTGACTTGATTTGACACTCAGGGGCCAAGTCTCTCCTGCTCAGATAGGCTAGTGCTGTTTATTTGCACCACATCTGGCCATGACTACAATGGGAGGGGGAAAGCTGCTGAGAAGTAGCCTGGGCTTCATGTCCTCTAAGAGCAAAGCCTGGGGAGGCGTAGTCCGTGCCCATGATCCACTGGCTCAGCCTTCACCTGGGTGTGCCAGGCTGGTGGATGCTGCAGAACACATGTCCCAAAGCCTCATGTCTGCAAATGTGACAAGAGGCAGATCAGCATGGTGTTCCCACCTCCCCAGTGCTGATGCTCCCCCCCATCTGTTCCCAACAAGGCTGCCCTGATAAGGTCCTGCTGTTCCCATCACGTCACCTAATTAAGGCATGGTAACTGGCAAGAAGCATTTGTGATAAGGACTGAGCTCCAAAAACAACTTGGCATCACCCCTGCTTAAGTACAGCCCAGCCCAGCAACTCCAGGGAAAACCAGCGGCTAATTACAACGGCTGCTGAAAGTCCACCGCCCCCCCCCCCAGCTACACCCTGTAGCCATCCTAGGAAGAAGGGACGAAGCAAAGAGAGGAGAGGAGGTGGGTTTGGTGATAAGTCTAAGACATAAAGGGGGCATGTGGAGAGAGACTTGGGTATGTGGTGGCCAGGAAGAAAAGCCGACATTTTGTTGTGGGAAGGCAGCTGCTTAGAGAGCAGTCCAGGCCCAAAGCCTGGAAAAGCCAAGACAAAGAATTTGTATTCTTGAAGACCAGTTCAAGGGGAGGCCATCCATGGGCTGCATGCTGTGGCTGAGAACAGGCCAAAGGATCACTGAGGTCCCTTCCAACTCTGGCCTTCTCTGACATCCAGAACAACTGGCCTAGCAGGCAGGTTCCAAGAGGGAAAAGAAGAGGGCAGGAGGGCAGCCCCACCAGTGCTAGCAGCAATAATCAGTGGCCATCTTCCCTAGGCCTCAAATTCCAAGACCTTTGCTCTTCATGGTGTGGTTCCCTCCTCCAGTGATATAGATCATGACCCTCCTGGACCTTGGTAAATGGCCTATGGCTACTGCCGTGGTTAACAAATTCACCCCCCACCACCCCAGGCCTCATGATAATCTGAGCTTAGCCAGCTCTGCAGGCCTAGCAGCTTCTGCTCCATTGTCACAGAACCTGGGCTTACTTGTATGCTGGGCTAGGCCCCATATGTGGAAGCTGGGAATAATGAAGCTACCCTGAGGGATTGAGACCAACAAAGCCAAAACAAACAGCCCTGTTCTGCTTTCTCATTAGCCCTCAGAGCTGCTCTCCCTGCTTAGTCCTAGATGAGGAAGGGAGGAGAGAGTGGCTAGCACAGGTGAGATGACTTGGGAGAGAATTGAGGGGTCAAAGGATCGGAGGTCTAGGTAAGGAGGTAGACTAGGGTTTGATAAGAGAAAGCAGAGGGAGAAGTGGAAAGCCAATAGATGAGGGTCAGATAAGGGGATTTCCAAATTCTTGAACAGAGAGGTGGCCCATTTGTGGGTGATGGCAAGACTGACGGTATGCCCATCTTTGTGTGAAGCAGTGGCTCATGGGAGGTGAGTAGACTGAGGCACTCAGAGGTTAGGGTGTTCGAAGGAGAGTCACTAGGTATGTATGAGGGCAGGAGCTGGGGAGGAGAGAAAAATTGTGAGCTATGTACTGAGCCCATTGGGGAAGGAAGGGGGACAACCTGAAGGTCTGCAGTCAACAGCTACCAGGATTCTGATTGGCTGGTAGAGATGAATAGCAGGGAACTCAAAGGAGGAAAGATTACTGAGTGATGGGTGAGAGGGAGAGCCTGGAAGGAACAATGGGGAGCAAGGTGTAGCCCAGCTCTCCACTCTGATCACTGAACTCCCCCAACTTAATGTAGTTTCCAATCCAGCCTCCTGGGGCATTTCTGGGAGACTTCCCACTCTGTGAGGGCACATGACAGGGGCCTAATACAGGTCTGGGGAACTAAGCTGGACTGAACTTGATGTTCCCATATGGAGAGGGTGGAGGCAGCCCTTTCTGCCAAACACTCTCATCTAAAATGCCTTTGGATAACCTTGGATTTGGCCTGTAAACTGACACTTTCTCCCAAGGTCTCATCAGGCTGCATTTTTCACTTTGCCTTGAGGTTAGTTTCTTCATTGCTGAGTGAAAAAGCAAGAAGAAATTCCCAAGCAACGGTTGGGAGGTGCTGACCTTCTCCAGTGTCTGAAATGCGCACCTCTGGGGGTAACCTTTGGACTATGACCTCCCTCTCAGAATTCCTCAACATCTGTCAGGTTCCCTGTCACGACTTCCCCTTCCCCAGAGTTCCCCAGATGTCTCTCTTTGTCAACGACTTTGTGCTGAACCCAAAGCAGGATCGCTGTGGGGTTTAGAGAGGTCACTGTTCACTCAAAATAAATCTGGGGGTTTTGGTGGACTGACGACTCATTTCAAAGGGGCACTGGAAGTCTGGAGAGCGTGGGATCTGGAATCAAATCCTGCCTCAGAAACTTACTAGCTGTGCGACTCCGGGCAAGTCCTTAACTTCTCTGTGCCTCAGTTTCCTCATCTGTAAAATGAGAAGGTCGGACTCAAACACCTTTACAAAGTCCCTTCTCTCACCAAACCAATGATCCTATGATTTTAATGAGCACTGGACTAGATGGCCTCTGAGGCCCTTTCCAGCCCTGAGATTCTATAGGATTCTCTATCAGTATTCGGTATCAGACCGCAGAACACTGCAAACCCTCCTCAGTAAGACTCATTGTCTCTCAAAAGAAATCAGCCCCGTCATCCATACAGGAAAAACCAAGCGGATGAACAATGAATATGGCATGTTGGAAGGGAAAGCCACTGACTTAATCCATCAGCAAACATATCAGATGAACAGCGAGGTTGGACAATGAATTGGGCTTGGAATCCAAGGGGAAAAGATCGGGCTGGCTTGCATTTGAGGAACTGGGCAGCTCTTTAAAATAAAGAGGAGCAGTTACCGGTATCTTTTTTTTACATCCTCTTCATTTCTGAATATATCCCTTCCCTTTCCCTGTCCAGCAAGTTGTCCCTTGTAACAAAGAATTAAAATGAAAGGAAGGAGGGGAAAAGCCAATCAGCAAAGGAACTCGGTGAGCACTGGAAAGGTAGTGTGGGGGTGGGAAATCAAGAAGGGCCTGAGCTGAGCCTTGGAGGAAGTTAGATATTCCAACAGGCAGAGGTGAGGAAGGAAGGAGAACATTCCAGGCATGGGGGATAGCTGATGCACAGGCACAGGCGAGGAGCTGGGAAGAATGTCACATATAGGCTCAATGCTTCAAAGACCCAAGCACTGGGCCACCAGCGTTCCAAAGTCCAAATCCAGAAGCCAGTTAGCACCCAGAGGGCTCAGGGGTGTGGAGAAAGGCTGGGCCTGCTGAAGTGGCTAGCTAGCATGGCAAAGGAGGCCAGCCTTAGTGAGGACAGTGCCACCAAACTCCCAGATTGGACAGCAGCTGCTCTTGGGCTGTATTCATTTCAGATCGATTCACTTCAAAATCTTTTCAAGCCTGTGGCTCCTCCTGCCACCCCCCACAACTCCCCACTTGCCAAAGGAGAAAAGAAGGCCAATAAAAGCTCAACTGCATTGTGAGGTTTTTGTAAATATTTGTTAACTGTTAGGCCAACTGGTCACCATGTTGGGCCCTATGCCCAGGAATGTAAGGAAATAATGGTGAGGCCTCAACAGAAGAGAGCCCAGCTGGGCCTGGCCATGAGGACAGGAGGCCCAGTATGCTGCCCCCCCACCCACCCTTTGAGCCCACGGACAAAAATAAACACATGCCTGGGTGCTGCCACAAATGGAGAACGCTCGGAGTTGGGGCCATGATGTGGACAGCCAGGGTGGATGATGCAACCCAGTGCCCAGTACTGGACAGCACCAAGGCTGGGTACTGGATTAACTCACAGCCAGGGCCTTAATTTCACACAGCTCTTGGCTGTCCTGCTTGGATGATTTCATTGCAAACTTCCTGCCCAAAGCAGGGCTCATTGCCCACTTCCCTCCTCTCTCCTTAGCACTGGCCTCCGTTATGAGAAGGGCGTCTCATGTTTGCCTAGGGCTTGAAGGTTCACCAAGTGCCTTCCTCCTAACACCCTTGGGAGGGAGAGAATTTTGAGGACAAGCATAGCTAGCTCCACTTCACAGACAAAGAAGCTGGGATTCCGAGAGGCACTGAGAGCCTGACTTTAAGCCTGCCCTCTACTGCTTACTCCTTCTGTGACCATGGCCAATTAGCTTAGCCGCTCTAGGCCTCAGTTTCCCCTTTTGAATACTGACCCCTAAGGCCCCTCCCATCATTGAGACCCAGATCTCATGTTCTCTTTGCTATGCCCCACTCACCTCTCAGTTATAGCTATCTGTATTCACCCTAAATATTAACCAACCCTAGTCTGTCCCTGTTATTGTTATCCAGAGCTCTGATTTCATAGGTATAGAGACCTCCCAGTGTAGAAACTACCTCTGTTGATGCCAGATGGGGCAACTTATCTATACTTTAGAATTGAGAATCTTAGTTGCCTGTGGGCACTGGAAGGTTGACAGACTTGGCCAAGGTCACACAAGAAATATATTCCAGAGTGTGGACTTAAGCCCGGGCCTTCCTCTCTTCCCCTCTCCTCTGCAGCCTCTCAACTTTAGAGGAATTTTCCTAAAAACACATCTATGACTCTGTCATTCTTCCGCTCACGAGCCTCAGAGACGCCTCCTTGCCTCCAGGATAAACTCCAAACTCCCGAGTGCAGGGTCCAAGGTTCTCTGCAAGCTAACCCAGCCTGCCTTTCACATCTCCCTCCCGCATCTCCCTTCCATGTTTCTCCTGTGGGATCTCCTGCCTATGGTCAGATTGCTCCACTCACGATACAAAATAGTCTTTGCCTTGAAATAACTTAAAAAACCAACAGAAAACAAAACAGACCATGATCCTTTGTGCTTTTCAATTATTTTGAAGACCATTCAGTGATAAATAAATTCAAGAGCTGGGTTCTTTTCAAAGGTTCATAAAATTGTTAAATCACCAGCAAAATCTAATTTTAAACAGAAGCAAGGAATCTTCAATCATTAAAATTAGAAATGAGAAAAGAGAGCTCCTAACAAAGTCCAAAGAAATCCTGAAGGCGATCCCAGATGACCATGCACAACTCTGTGCCAAGAAGTCTGAGATGCTAAAAGAAACTGGTGATTATCTGCAAAAGCATAAAATACCCAAACTGAGAAAACGGGAAGTATCCAGGCTACGAGACAGAGCGTAGAAGGCAAGAGCTGGCCAGCAAAGGCAGTTCATTATCCAAGTGACTCCTACTGAGCTTTGAAAGAACCTGGGGCAGCTGGGTGGCACAGTGGATAGAGCATGGGCCCTGGAGTCAGGAGGACCTGAGTTCAAATCTGGCCCTGGAGTCAGGAGGACCTCAGTTCAAATCTGGCCTCAGATACTTGACACTCGCTAGCTGTGTGACCCCGGGCAAGTCCCTTAACCCCAAATGCCTCACTCCCCCCCCCAAAAAAAAGAACCTGCCCAGCTCCCAAAACCACATAAAACCAAAGCTGATGAAAAAACCACAACAAAACTCCATACCTCCACTGGGGCGCCTCCAATGTGGTTAGCAGCTATAGAGTGCCTAATATCAAATCCAATCACTTGCAAATCGAATCCAGCAATAAAGCCCCAGATCATCCTTCAAAACCAAGTCCAGGAAAATAATCAATACTATAAATCATGGCAATGAGAGAAAGATGAGGTGGCATGATCATATCTTTGGGTGCAGAGAAAGCCTTTGAAAAATAGAGCATTCACTGATGCTCAGAAAAGACATTAAACTATTCCTTCCCTAATATGATGAAAAAGAAAACCATGAGTTAATGTTATAACAGAGAAACATTGTGATTAAAACCAGCCAGAAAAAAGGTACATCTACTCTCGCCACAAGAGAGTGGACAGAAAAATGAACAAAGGTATTGCGCTTTGGCAAAGCTCATAAGATGTACCCCAAATCCTCATTCCAAGAATAAAAAGAAACTGGTAGAAGAAGAAATTCTCCTTAGAGAAGCAGGGTGGCACAGTGGAACGAATTCAGCATTTGGAGTCAGTGAGCTGGGTTCAAATTCCTCCTTGATTGACTTTGGCCTCTGGAGTCTCAGTTTCTCATCTGAAAAACGCGAGAGTTGGACTAGCTACCCTTTAAGGTGTCTTCCAGTTCAAAATCGATTCTCTTGCTATAATGAAAAGAATCCAACAAATATTTGGGCACTAATCTCTTAAGGTCTCCTTCAAGATTACCTCAAAATAATGTTTACAGAAATTGAGGAAAAACTAAGCAAATGGGAGGGCTCCCCTGGTTCATGGTTAAGTTAAGCAAATATAATCAAAAGGTCAGTAATTCCCAAACTTGTTTGCTGAAAGGACAATTTTAATTTAATGTTAATGATAGATTAATGAGATACCAATCCAAATTTGCATGGAAAAGTTGACCAGTAAAAATATTAATCATTATAAAAAGAAAACTAGGAAAGGATGACTGTCGCTGCCAGGTTTCCAAATGAATATCAAATCACCATTATAAATGCAAGTATACTGTCCTGTACTTGAGAAAGAATAGTGATGGAGATCAATGGAACAGAATAGAAAGCCCAGAAACCAAAACCAATGTACGTAAAAAGTCAGCGTTTGAGCAACAGTGAGAATGAAAAACCCCAGGGAATATTGGGTGGCTGGATGGCAAGAAATGGGTCGGGAGCCACACTTCATAGCATGTACCACAATAAGCCCTGATTGGATCATTAATCTAGATAAACAAATTGTAAAATAACTGAAAAATAAAAGGAATCGCAGACTTGTCCCAACTATGAAATGCACTGCCCTGTAAAGCAGAATTAGAGAGGAGTACAGCCCTAATTCCAAGTTCCCCAAATGAATGAACAAATGGACGTATAAATGAGTGAATGAATGAACGAATGAACAAATGATAAATGGACGAATGAACGGACGAATGAATGGATGAATGCTAATCTGTTCAGGAAAAGAAGGAAGACCTCTTCTGTTGTTATAGGCAACGTGTGAATCAGCACAAGTCAATCGACCAATAGATATTTACTGAACATTCCGCGCTAAGTGTTCTGGAAGATGAGAAGAGTTTATAGTTCAGGAGCTAAAACTTACATGAAATTGTGTCATGCGAGAAGATTTTGGCTCAAAGTAGAGGAAAATTTCCTAACAATAAAAGCTATTCAAAAATGAAATGGGCTGCCTCCGGAGTTGGGGAGTTCTCCACCTCTGAAGGTCTCTGATAGGAGACTGAGCATTCCCAGAGGTTCTCTAAACCAGTGTTTCCCAAACTGCTGCAAGGGACCCTGACACACCCCAAGTTTTTTTAATGACCTCATGTTGTTTGTTAATAGGCATAAAAATTACCTTAGAGGATTTTACGACAAGAGTTAACTGCAAAGATTTGTTTAAACTGAAGGGTTCTACCACTATGGAAAAGTTTGAGAACCACTGTTCTAGACCATTGACTATAGGAGGGATCATTGGGCTGGGGAAAATTAGAGAAGGCTTCATGGAAGAGAAAGCACCTGAGCTGGAAAGGAAGAGTAAGATGGGAATACCAAGGAAGGAGCCATAGACTAGAGCAGGTTTTTAATAAATGGTTTATCTAATCTGACTATCGCTGTTGTTCAGTCATGTCTGGCTCTCCATGGCTTCATTTGGGGTTTTCTTGGCAAAGATTCTAAAACAGCTTGCCATTTCCTTCTCCAGTTCATTTTACAGATGAGGAAACTGAGGCAAATGCAGCTAGGCAGTGTCTGAGGCCAGATTTGAACTTAGGAAGATGAGTCTTCCTGATTCCAGGCCCAGTGCTCTATCCACTGGGCCACCCAGCTGCCCCTAATTTGATCATAATAACTAGCATTTATACAGCACTTGGAGATTTGCAAAGCTCTTTACAGATATCATTTCATTTGATCCTTACAACAACCCTGGGAGTTAGGTGCTACATAGAGGCCATTGTTTTAGTAAAAACATAGACAGAAAACAGAAAGAAAGAAAGAAAGAAAGAAAGAAAGAAAGAAAGAAAGAAAGAAAGAAAGAAAGAAAGAAAGAAAGAAAGAAAGAAAAAGAGAAAGAAAGAAAGAAAAAGAGAAAGAAAGAAAAGGAAAGAAAGG
>JAQQSZ010017859.1:0-10703 GCA_028646595.1 Phalanger gymnotis | reverse complement strand
TACTTGTCCATTTCTACTTGAATATCTTACTGCCACTTTGAAATCAAATTGTTCTTGATTAAATATTCATGACAAATCTGCTTCTCAACTTTCTTCTTGCCTAGTCAAGCAAAGAAAATATTTGATAGTAATCCATGACTCATCCCATCATATTACTTCAGTCATCTAAGTTCTAATGAATTCTTTTAATTATTCTATTGTTGTACATATGAAGACAAGAGTATAATATACTTTTGCTGTTGAATTGATAAACTGATGGTTGATTCCAATGCTCAACCAATATTTCACTACTAAAACATCCGTGAAAATTATTACACAAACTGCTCATGTGAGGTATTTGAACTTCAGATGATAACATTTTGCCTTAGGTAAAAAAAAAAAAAAGATAATATGCTGATTGTTGTTGCTTCACTCTTTATTATCAACCCAATATCTAAATATCCTGCAGGGATGCCTGACTTTCCTGTTTTAATTTGATACATAAGAATGAATGACTTTCAGAAAAGAGTTTGTGGGAGACTGGAAGCAAGTTGGCTAGTGAGAGGTTGCGGATTAGTCAACAAGCATTTATTAAGTGCCTACTATATACTGGACACCGAGCTAATAACTGGAGATACAAAAAAAGTTAAAAAAGCTTTGTGTTTGCCTTTGAGGAGCTCACAACCTAATGTTGGAGACTACAGGCAAACAACTATGTATTACTGGTTGGTAATAAATCCTACATACAGGATGAATTGGAACTAATCAACAGAGGAAGGCACTACAATTAAGGCAGATAGGGAAAGGTTTCCTGTAAATGGTCGTATTTTAGCTGAGACTTGAAAGAAGCCATGGAAGGCTATGTCATATCTCAGCTCCCTATTACTACAAAAAAATTTCAAGAAATTCACCAAACAAAATAAAAGAGCAGGTTATTTTTGTTTTGTTTTGTAATGAAGCACAGAAATCTCTTAAGGAAAACTTAGGAAGAAAAAGCAAAGATGATCTTATTTTGAGTCTCTGGGAGAATGTTTCCATCTATGCTCCTAGGTGAATTATCTTCACTATTCCATCTCAGCCCTGAAAAAGGGCGACTGCAAGATTTTCATTTCATCTCTAGGAATCTTCTCACCATTTGGTTGCGAAGCCCTGATAATGAACTGGTTCAAATTGAGCCAATGGACTACAAGTTAATGATGGAAATTCCACAATACATAAGATATTTATACTTCTACTGACATAGAAGATTGTTTTATGTCTGACGGATTATTTAGCTCATCAGTGAGTAGGGAAAACATTGATCTCACAGTCCGATCTCACAAGGATCATGAAAGAAAGGACTCCGAGTAAAGACCAAAGACTCCAGACATCTAGGGAGACTGACCTCTTGCAAACCTAAGCCTTTGTAGCACAGGTGTGAAACACATGGCCTTCAGCTGCAATGTGAACCTATCAAGATGAACATGTAATTTAGAAACATTTAAAAAAATAAATAAAAACACAATAGAGTAGATATTATGGTTTTCTAAGCCAATATACAGCCAGTAGAAATCGTTATGCATGATTTAGTGACCCCCTTTCTATTTGAGTTTGACACTACTGATCTACAGCTTCATCAGAAAAATAAAATTGTCAAAATAATGTGCCCTTATTTCAAAGGGAAGCCTAGCACCACCAAAATACGTCTTAGTTTCCCCCCAAAAATTCTTGGGGCTAATTGTCCACTAAAGATTTGGAATAGCTATTCTCCACATGGAAAACTGATTTAGGGAGAGGGCGGAAATACTATCCATTAATGTTAAGTGCCTCACTTCATCCAAAATGGATAAGTTAAATTCATCGCATCTATGAAACTTTCAATTTCTGTGGGATCTTCCACAAGAAGGGGGAAGGAAGGTGACAAGTGAGATGATTCTATGTAGCCTGACTCCCTCTTTGAAGCAGAAATGCTTTGGACTCCCTATGTTTATTAGAAAAAAAAAAAAGGAAAAAATCCCCACCGTTAAAATAAAAGCAGAGATTAAATACATCAGGAAATACTAGATTGTTATATAATGAGCAAATGCTATCAGATGGAAGAAAGGAGAAAAAAACGACCAATAAAAAGGAAAGATGCCAAAATATCAACTTGGCACTCAGAAATGAGAATGGAAAAGTCACAAGAACTGAGTGAGTTAAAAAGAAAAAAGAATTTTAATTCAGATGAAGAGATGGCAGCAAAAATACAAAAACTTCTATAAAACTTCAAGTTCCTCCCAGTCAAGCATGTATTTTCTAAGGCCTATAGAATTGCTTATCTTACATCAGTTATCAACAAACGAGTACAAGTAATAGCATCCATGTGAAGGGCACAGAACGAATCTTTGGCACGATGTAATCTAAAGCTTGATTTTCCTCGCTTATATAGAGAAAAGCCTGGATTTAGATGTAATTTGTCCATGAAGTCTTGCTTTTTGATTGGCCTCGAAAGTTTGAGAGGACTATTTGGCCAAGGTACTTGAGGCTGATCTTGTGGATAGACTTCTCTGAGATTATGATTGGTGTTTCTTGGAATTCAGCTTTGGTGTACAGCCAGTGCTTTCAGCAGTCTCATTATCTAGGATAAGGAGTAGGGAGGCCAATAATGGCTAGTTTATCATAGTTACCTTAAAGGGGACACAGATTCAGTAACCTTGGGAGGAAACTATTATCTCAAGGTGGGCAATCTGCCCAGTTTTTTTTTTTCTGATAAAATTCTTGGCACCAATTCTCTTGAACTCATTTGTAATGCATAACAGCCTGTCCATGCCCTCCTATACAACTCAACATTGCCTACTGCACTCAGTTGCAATTCTTGTAAGTCTATATTATTCCATCATATATAACCATAAAGAATCAGCAGGAAAATAATGCTTGTAAAATGATACGCTTTTTCTTTTTTCAAAGAGGAAGGTTCAGTTAAGGCTTCTTAACCTATATAATTTCTGAAAAGCAATGCAGGTCACTGTTCTCCTTTTTGATTCTTGGACCAGATCATTATAACTTTGAAGTACCATCAAAGACATATGTGCAAATGGAAATTTTTTTTTCTGATTTTCATATTCTACTGAATATCATAATTTGGAAGTTTAGCATTCTCCATCCATCCATCCATCCATTAATTCATTTGTGAATATGTGTGTGTGTGTGTGTGAGAGTGTGTGTGTTTGTCTGTGTGTGTGTGTTTTGTTCATATAGTTAGCTTAAACTTTCTTTAGTGATTATGTATCTCATTAATGCCTTTATATAGGATCTTATTTATTTCCCTGGGCTTGATGCCATCAACAATGCACTGTACTCTACAAACAATAGCATCTAGAAAACTCAGTCATGCATAGGGAATTGTTCTTCCATTTGGACTTTGAATTGGATATTCTGTTTAATGGTGAAAAATGCCTTTGGCAAGATTACCTCTCCCTATTTTATGCCTCATTTGATAATAATCAAAGAGTCAACAAACAAAATCTTCTTTGTGATTATGTATTGCAAAGAAGGGTAAAACATTTTAACATGTGTATTGAAGGCAGGCCATGCAAAAGAAGAACTTCTGGTGGCATTACCAAAATAAATATATTATTTTAATGCAAAAATCAGCACAGATAACCTTGTATTTTATACTTCTTTCAGTTAATTGTGTGACTGTAAAAATCTTGTCTGTATAGAATATAATTTTTGAATGCCTGCCTGTTCTTTCTCAGACCTTTTTCAAACGTGCCCTTGACGCATTCATAGATTATTCTCATGAATATTTTATATAGATGGTGAAGTAGGATATGGGTTAGTGGTTATTCAAATTGTCTAAGTTTCTTTTTCTTTCTTTCTTTCTTTTTTGACAAATAAGTTTCATTATTTTTCGTGAGTCTAGCATTCACCTTTCTCAGATACCTTGAGAATTCATCTCTCAGTGCCTTAAAGGTGGGTCATCTCCAGTATAGGCCACCTCCATATATCCATGGTTTTATGCAGTTACTCTTCCACCATTTTTTACTTGTTAGTTCTGTTTCTATATTTCTTGGCATGATATTCTTTTCATTTAGTTGTGGTGATTGATTTACCTAAGATGAATTTCCTTAGGAAATGTTGGTAATCTATCACAATGTTTTTATCCACTTTTTTTTTCTTCAACCATTCAGTTAAAAAGGTCAGTTTGGAGTTATCTCATTATATTCCATGTTTTCATTTCATTATTTTTTTTTAAATTTACTAATTATATTTAGCTTTTGATCTAACACATTTTTCTAACTGTACAGAAACAGTAGATTCTTGAATGGCTCTAAAATCAGCAGCCAGGATGTTCTATCTGATTAAGTATAAGCAATTTTAGTTTTAATGGTATTATTTGGTAATCTTTATGTTCTGCAGACATGGTCTCTTTGTCCTTAAAGTAATCAATGCTTTTTTAATATGGTGCAACCTACTACAGCTTTCCCTTAGTTGTTATAGCCTTTATAGATCCTTAGCTAACCTCCAAACAAAAAGCATTGGAGTTGGGTTTTTTTGGAGGCTCTTTTACCATATAACATAATAAATTCCTACTAGATAAACCATTTCTAATTACAAAGTTTCACAAGTACACATTAAACAAGAATTGGAGATTATATAATATATAATTATGGAGAGCGAAATAATTTTTAACCAGGAATTAAAGAGACATATATGATAGGTAAAATTAAAAAAAAAAGCTTATATAAACAAAATCAATGCAGCTAGAATAAAAAGAAAAGAATGAGAATATATTTATGCTTTATAAGTTCTAGTACAAGTATGGCATCCAAAATATGTAGGGAATTTACATAACTCATTAAGGAGGAGAAAAAAATATATTCCTTAGTAGACTAGTGGTGAAAAGATAGTTTCTAAAAGAAGAAACTATCACTTACCATCTGAAGATTGTTCAAAATTTTAGAGAAATGAAAATTAAAACAAGTCTGAGGTATCACCTCACACCCATCAAATTGAGAGAGATGATTAGAAATAAATTCAATGTCATAACAAATGGTGGAAGAAAGACACCCAATTCAGTACTGGCAAAGCTGTGAATTCATCTGACCATTCTAGAAAACAATTGGTAATTGTTTGGACCTTATAACTTCACTAAATTGACCATATATTTTAATTTTGCTGTATTATTGCTAGCATTATAACTTTACCCTCACCCCAAGATCCCTTTAAGCATTATTTATAATAACTAGAAAGCTGGAAATTATGCTCAATTAATGGGAAATGGATGAACAAACTATGATATATACATATAAAACATTTAAAATAAGTATATTAGTTAACATTAAATAAAAAATATAACTAATATTGTTTTACTTTAAGGAAACTGCACATGCAAACATACAAAAGAATACTTTTACCAAGTAATGCAGAGTGAATAAATCAGAACATGGAGAACATATATATAAAGACTATAATAATGTAAATAAAACAACATTTAAGGGCAATACATCTTAAAGACAGCAGACACTAAATTACTAAAATTAAATAAAATAACAGATAGAGAGCTGACTTCAGAGTCAGGAAGAACAGAGTTCAAATACTGACTGTGATACCTACTGTCTAGGTAGGTTAATTGACTCTGTATAAGTCAATTAACCCTTATTGTGTCCAGCAATTCTTTCAGATGAAGAGTAAGTAGGTGCATATCTGTGTTGAGGGAGGGAGTTTCTCACCAGGAATTCTCCTTCTCCTAATGAGATCAAAGGGCTAATCAATGGAGAGAGGACTAGTAAATAATCAACAAATTACCTTAGTGGAAAGTGACACAAACTATTAGCTATCATTACATTATCAGGCAATTTTGCTTATATGTCTTTGGAGAAATTATTATATCTTTTGTATCAAAATAAAAGGTACTAACAAAATACAATAAAAATAGATCAATTTTAAAATCCCAGATCTACCATTTGTTATTTTTATGAATTGTACAAGTCACTTCCTTCTCTCTGCCTCAGTTTTCCTATCACTTGAATGAGAAAATTAGAATAGAATATTTCTGAGACTCTTTACAGTTTTAAGTCTATGATGCTCTTATTCCATGAAAGTACAGAATACAATATTATTTGAGTACAATTCTTCTGTATTTTGTCAGTTAAGAAAATAGAAAGATTGATAGAAAGTTATATAGATGATGGCTGGATACATACATATATCCATATATGTGTATACACACATATTTTGTTATTGTTGTTATTGTTGACTAATCATATCTGACTCTTTTTTAATTAACAATTATTTCATTATTTAATATTTTAATTTTCAACATTGATTTCCACAAGATTTTGAGTTACAAATTTTCTCTCCATTTCTATCCTCCCCCCACTCCAAGATGGCATATATTCTGATTGCCCTGTTCCCCAGTCAGCCTTCCCTTCTGTTGCTCTACTCCCCCCAATCCTTTTTCCCCTAACTTTCATGCAGGGCAGGATAGATTTCCATGCCCCATTCCCTATATATCTTATTTCTCAGTTGCATGCAAAAATAACTTTTTTTGAGTATCTGCTTTTAAAAGTTTGAGTGCCAAAATCTCTTCCCTCTTCCCTTCCCATCCACCATCCCTAAGAAGGCAAGCAATTAAACATAGTCCACACATGTATCATTATGTAAAACACTTCCACAATACTCATGTTGTGAAATTTTGTCCCTTGACCCTGTCCCTTTTCAAAAGTGTTTGCTTTTGATTGCCTCCTCCCCCTATCTGCCCTCCTTTCTATCATCTCTCTTTTTTATCCCCTTCCCCTCACTTTCCTACAGGGTAAGATACCCAATTGAGTGTGTATGTTATTCCCTCCTCAGGACAAATCTGATGAGAGCAGATTCACTCATTCCCCCTCATCTGCCCCCTCTTCCTTTCCAACAGAACTGCTTTTTCTTGACACTTTTATGTGAGATAATTTGCCCTGCTCTATCTCTCCATTTCTCCCTCTCTCAGTATATTCCTTTCTCATCCCTTAATTTTATTTCATTTTTTAGATATCGCCCCTTCATATTCAACTCACCTCCCTGTGCCCTCTAAATATATCTATGTGTATATGTATATATATATATGTATATATTCCCTTCAACTACCCTAATACTGAGAAAGGTCTCATGAATTACACACATCATCTTTCCATGTAGGAGTGTAAACAAAACAGTTCAACTTTAGTAAGTCGCTTATGAATTCTCTTTTATGTTTACCTTTTCATACTTCTCTTGATTCTTGTATTTGAAAGTTAAATTTTCTATTCAGCTCTGGTCTTTTTATCGAGAATGCTTGAAAGTCCTCTATTTCATTGAAAAATCAATTTTTCCCCTGAAGTACTATACTCAGTTTTGCTGGGTAGGTGATTCTTGGTTTTAATCCTAGCTCCATTGACCTCTGGAATATCATATTACTAGCCTTTTGATCCTTTAATTTAGAAGCTGCTAGAGCTTGTGTTATCCTGATTGTGTTTCCACAATACTCAAATTGTTTCTTTCTGGCTGCTTGCAGTATTTTCTCCTTGACATGGGAACTCTGGAATTTGGTGACAATATTCCTAGGAGTTTTCTTTTGGGGATCTTTTTCAAGAGGCTATTGGTGGAGTCTTTCAATTTCTATTTTACCCTCTGGTTCTAGAATATCAGGGCAGTGTTCCTTGATAATTTCTTCAGAGATGATGTCTAGATCCTTTTTTTGATCGTGGCTTTCAGGTGGTCCAATAATTTTTAAATTCTCTCTCCTGGACCTATTCTCCAGGTCAGTGGTTTTTCCAATGAGATATTTCTCATTGCCTTCCATTTTTTTCATTCCTTTGGTTCTTTTTTACAATAGGTTGATTTCTCATAAAGTCACTAGCTTCCCCTTGCTTCAATCTAATTTTTAAGGTGTTATTTTCTTCAGTGGTCTTTTAGACCTCCTTTTCCATTTGGCTACTTCTGCCTTTCAAGGCATTCTTCCCCTCATTGGCTTTTTGGAGCTCTATTGCCATTTGGGTTAGTCTATTTTTTAAGGTGTTATTTTCTTCCATATTTTTGGGGGGTCTCCTTTAGCAAGTCATTGACTTGTTTTTCATGGTTTTCTTGCATCATTCTCATTTGTCTTCCCAATTTTTCCTCTACTTCTGTTACTTGCTTTTCTAAAGCCTTTTTGAGCTCTTGCATGGCTTCAGACCAGTTCATATTTTTCTTGGAGGCTTCTAATGTGGGCTCTTTGACTTTGTTGTCTTCTTCTGGCTATATGTTTTGATCTTCTTTATCACCATAAAAGATTTTAGAGTCTGAGTCTGAGTCTGTGTCTGCATCCTTTTTCGCTGCCTGGCTATGTTCCCATCCCACTACTTGACCTTTGAGCTTTTTGTCAGGGTATTACTGCTTGTAGAGTAGAGAGTGCTTTGTCCCAAGCTTTAGGGGCCTTGTGCTGATGTTTTTAGAGCTACTTCTACTGCACTGTCACTCCAAGCTCTGCCACAGCAGCGCTCCTCCTCCCCTAAAAACCGCCAACCAGGATTGCGACCTAGATCCAAGCAGGGCAAACAAAGCAAGCCCTGCACCCTTGCTCTTGTCTGCCACTTGAGTCCTCCCATTTTGTGAGCCACGGACTCTGGAAGCAGCTTATGCTGGAACTCCACTGCCACACCTCCTCTGCCACTCCCAGGGCTGGTGGCTGGACTGCTCTCTAACCTGATCTCGCAGTTTATCCACTAACCTGCTCTGTGGTCTTTGGTGTTTGTGGGTTGAGAAGTCTGGTAACTACCACAGCTCAATGATTCATGGCCCTAATGCCTGCTCCGGTCATCTCCTGGTCTGGTCTGTCCTGGCACATTCCACGCTAGGCTGAACCCTGCTCCCAGCACTGTGCGATAGACCCTTCCCAGGGACCATCTAGACCATCCTGGGCTGGAGACCTGCTTCCCTCTGCCATTTCATGTGTTCTGCAGCTCTAGAATTTGTTCAGAGCCATTTTTTTACAGTTGTTTGGAGGGATTTGGGGGAGCACTTAAGCAAGTCCCTGCTTTCCAGTCACCATCTTGGCTCCACCATGTCTGACTCTTTGTGACCCCATTTGAGGTTTTCTTGACAAATACTAGAACGATTTTTCCATTTCTTTCTCCAGCTCATTTTATAAATGAGGAAACTGAGGCAAACAGGGTTAAATGGCTTGCCTATGGTCACATAGCTAGTCAGTATCTAAGGTTGGATTTAAACCCAAGTTCTCCTGACTCCAGGGTAGGCATTCTCTTCATTGAGCCACCTAGCTGCCCCATGATACACATATACTTTAAAATGACAGTGGTGCTATCACTAAAAAATTAGTCTGTCTAGAATGTTTTTTTTTTAATATGGAAAAATAAATCTAATACTTGGTCACTGAGGTATTGAAGGCTGTTGGACTAGATTGTTTCCATGACTTTAGCTCTTTTTCACCCATTAGGTTTTTTGTCACTTCTCTACTGATAAGAACTTGGTAATGAAACTGCAACAAGCTGAGTCACTGAAAATTCAGAAGGATTAGCTCAATCGGGTGTTTTATTTTAACATTGTATTTGTTATATCTTAGAAGATTTTAATGAGCCTCTGAACAGATTAAGAAAGCCTCTTCTTGCAACTTGTTCATTACCGTCTTGGGCCCTATTCCATTCAAGGTACTGACTTAAAGAAATTAGTTGCACTGAACCTACAGAGAAAATATGAATCAATGTCCAGGAAGGTCTGTTGGGAGGTCTGTTCTAGCACACATGAGGGTAACATTTAGATCAGGAAACATCTGAACAGAATTAAGGCCACATGGGGGGACTTTAATCTGAAATGTTGCATTTGGAGTCAAGGGCCCTCTGTTCATATAACAGCTCTGCCACTAACGAGGAGTGACCTTTAGTAAATAACTTCACCTCAGTTTCCTAATCTTTAAAATAATAGGCTGGTGTAGAAAATCCATGAAGTGATTCCTTCCAGCATGAAATCTAAAGATTTCTTATGACTATATCTTACTCTATGTCTATCTATCTATACAAAACAAAAAGAGGTGTTTTTGTTGCTGTTGCTTTGGTTTTTGTTGATTTTCAGGAAGCCACTGAAGGTTCAGAAGGAATTGTTGAATCTAGTCACTAAATGAAGTTCATTCAGTAAGCATCTATGGCACATATACCATCCGCTATGGGCCTATTACCATGTACCTAATTCTTATACACCTACTTCCCTCTTCTAAGGCTAATGTGGTTCAACTGGAGACACTCCCTGAGAACCAGTCTCCTCCCCAAGCAATCCCTTCACCACCCCTGAAAAGGACTACATTAATCCAATCTTTTCAGGATCTTTTATTCATTTTAATTTAACAAGTGTAATTACCCAGAATTCTTTTGGGTAATATTTGGAATATGAATAGATCAACTATTTCAGGGCTTCACTTTCTTCATCTCTACAGGGTAGAGCTTTATGTGCTTATGTATTAGTGACTTTAAATATGGTTCATTTTCCTTATTTTGTGGCTGATGAGGCTAAAAACAAGGGAGAGTGGTGTGACTAGCCCAACTTCACACATGTGTTAACTAGCAAAAGTAGGCCTTGAAACCAGATCCTCAGGCTCCAAGTCAAGTGCTCTTTTAATCATAATTCTCCAAACTTTTTGATATATGCCCACTTCTTAGTCTCTCTCCCTCTCTTTCCCTCTCCCCCCTTGTTTCTCTCTCTCTCTCTCTCTCTCTCTCTCTCTCTCTCTCTCTCTCTCTCTCTCTCTCTCTCTC
>JAQQSZ010017858.1:0-10703 GCA_028646595.1 Phalanger gymnotis | reverse complement strand
AGTTTTTCAGCAGGGTATGACTGCTTGTAGACTAGAGAGTTCTATGTTCCAAGCTTGGGTGGATGCTCTGCCACACTGGCACTCCTCCTTGCCCAAGAACCCCCAACCTGGACTGGACTTAGATCTTCAGCAGGATCCTCACTCCTGCTCTGATCTGCCACTTAATTCCTCCCACCAGGTGGGCCTGGGGCCAGAAGCAACTTCAGCTGTAGTTCTGTAGCTGCCTCACCTCCGCTGCCCCTGGGCGGTGGCCAAATCACAAACTCCCTGTCCCCAGCAGCTTTTCCAACTAACCTTCTCTGCTGTCCCCAGTGTCCGTGGGTTGAGAGGTCTGGTAACTGCCACAGCTCACTGATTCAGGGCGCTAGGGCACTCTCTGCTCGGCTCCTGGTCTTGTTGGTCTGCGCCGCCCACGCTGGGCTCTGCTCCACTCAGCTCCGCTCCCCTCAGCTCCCAGCTCCGTGTGGGATAGACCTTACCCCAAGACCATCCAGGCTGTCCTGGGCTAGAGTCCTGCTTCCCTCTGCCACTTTGTGGGTTCTGCAGTTCTAGAATTGGTTCAGAGCCATTATTTTATAGGTTTTTGGAGGGACTTGGTGGGGAGCTCATGCTAGTCCCTGCTTTCCAGTCGCCATCTTGGCCCACAATGACTTCTAAGTTCTTTTTTGATTCTAAATCTAGGATTTTATGAGCTTATGAATCATTCACATCAATGCACTGTTTTCAAAAAGTATACAGTCCAATGGGGGAAGGACATTTCTACAAGTTAGTATGAAATAAGGAAGACTAATGTAAAAGGAAGGGAAAGGTATGAGCAAAGCGTAATGAGAAATTTGAAGAGGGAGAGATCATCTTTACCTGGGAAAGGAAGGAGAAGTAGGGGCATTCACGGTCAAGGAAGGAATCATAGAACTAGCAAATGAGTTGAGCCTTGAAGACAGGAAGACATTTTATAGAAATAAGTGGAGAAGGTGAGTCCATTCTAAGCATAGGAATGTCATGAGCAAAGAGATGGTCATGAGAGAAGACAAGATAATATAGAAAACAGAGTTATCTAATTTAGTTGAAACACAGATTGCATGAAAGACAATATTAAGAAATAAGCCTGGAAAGGTAGATTGGAGGTTGTTTTTTTTGTAACAACAATGCTACTTGCTGTTACTGTGACTGTGTAAGACCAACAAGAGCAGCACACAAGAGGGCTACTAGTACAGGTTCTTCAATCTGCTTTTCTAAGGAAAGCAACTTTAAGGGGTTTACAATTGTACTTTAATTAAACATACATACATCATTCACTCAGTTCAGGGGAAAAAGTCGGCACCCTGAACTTCACAGAAAGCACAAACAAAAATTACAAGCATAAATTGTATAAACAGAGCAAATAACACACAGCAGACAGGGCTTTTGTCTGTCCATAGCAACACAGACATAGTTACCAGATATTGAAGCACCAACATCTGGGTTTTCAAAGCTGGGGGTGAGAGCTCCTTAACAGCTACCCAGAGTCTTATCTGGCCAAATCACAGGAGTGTTCTTCTAATGAGTGAGCTTCAAGCAAAGTGCTAACCTCAGTCTATATGTATGTATATATATATATATATACATACACATATATACACATATATATATACACATATACACACACACATATACACACTTCTTCAGGGTGAGAGCACATCATAGCCATGTGACTCAAACCCATGTCACATAGGCCTTCCCATGACTTAAGCAGGTCACCAAAGACTCTCGATTCTATCAAAGACTCTTGATTGAAACAAAGGCAAGATTCAAAAGCACTTGATTATCTTAGTGTTGAGAAGCAAAACAAAAAATAAAGAGCAAAACAAAAAGTCCTACTTTGCTTTCCATTACATTTTTGGATCATATATCCGTAAGGCAAGATTCATGACCTGGAGGATGACCATGAACATGCTTGTGTGGTTCAGAATCACAAAATATGAAAAACTCTTTAGGTAGAAGGCAGAGAAAATATAATATTTATTTAGGCACCAAAGAATCAAATCCCAGAACCAGTAATTCCAATTTGATATAGCAGTAATTGTATTCCAGAACCAGTAAGCCCACATCAATGTAGCAACAAGGAGATTAAAACACAGTATTACAGCAAAGAGCCAAGTCATCCTGTAACCTCCCCCCCCCCCAGGGCCTTCCCATAAACAATCACTCAAGAATCCTATTTGCTTGCCTATGTCTTCTCCCCTGAGTCCTCTGGTCTGCAGCTCCCTGGTCTCCACTCTCCCCTCAGCACTCTCTTCTGCAGCTCTGTGGTTTTGGAGTTCTTACTCCTTCTGCTTGGGCTGAATTCTGAAGTCTGGCTTCTCTTCTGACTTCTGAATTCTCTGTTCTCAATAGCTACCTTCTGGGTGTATGTGTTCCTTTTAGGGCCCAAGGGCTTCACGACCAATAGGCAAAAGAGTGTGGGGAAGATCTTTATTACTGATTGGCATCAAAAAGGAATGGGCCTGCCTCTCTTAACTGGCCCCATCTGAGGCCTACCGAATGCGTGGGAAAGATCTTCAATCACATTGTCATCACATTTGGCCCCAAGATCTTTCACATCCTTTACATAGGCCACTTGTGTCTGAATAGGCATTAATATTTCTTAAGTACAACAAAATCCCCTCAAAATGAACACATCCCATTTGCAAAACATTTGACATAAAATCTCATCACCAGAGTGGCCACATGGCTCACTGTTGGCCCTTAGATCTTTGTATCCATTACATAGGTTAATGGGAAACTGGTGCAAAATACCATAACAGTATGACAATACAATGAGCATAGTACAAAAATAGGTATACAGAACAATATCATCATTCCCTCCTCAATCGAATGGGGCTCAGAATCTTGGGGTAAGGGGCAAAGGTCTAGTCCTCCGTAGCTTCTTCCTGCTGAAATTGGACATAGATCTGTCTCTGTCCCAAGAGGTCAAGAGTACCATTTGAGAGGTCAGTTCTCTAGCAAGCTAGCACCCAGAACTCTATTGATGACAGGTTCAGGGATGACACAGCATAGTTGTGGACAGTGGGTGATGTCCTTTTGTAATGACAGTCTTGCTAGCAGCTACTGTGTCCATGTAAGACAAACAACAACCACACAGAGGGCTCCCAATACAGGTTCTTTGATCTGCTTTTCAAAGGTTAACAATCTCAGTTTAATCAAACATAGATAGATAGATAGATAGATAGATAGATAGATAGATAGATAGATAGATAGATAGATAGATAGATAGACAGATAGATAGATAATCTTTCACTTAGTTCTAGGGAAAAGATTAGCCCCCTGAACTTCGAGGTAAATACAAACAGAAATTACAAAGGTCAACAGACAGACCTTGTCTGATCAAATCACAATTCATTCAACCAGAGAAACACCAATATCTATCTGGGTTACAAAGCCAGGGCGGGAGGGCAGGTTCAATGGCTTGCCCAGAGTCTCATCACTCACCTTCTTTCAGTGAGTATACCCCCAAAAGTCAAACGCCAACCTTGGATCTTATATACCTGTCTTAGGGCCCTGGGGCACTTGAGGTTCGCCATTTAGAGTGTGAGAAATAAGTGTGGGAAAGCTCTAACCGCCAGCACCACATCACATACAATTCAATGATTCTCGATTGTCTCAGTGCTGAGAAACACTCCAAGACAAAAAAGATCCCACCATACCTCCCCCATTCAAACCTAGTGCAGTGAAAAGTCCCATTTTGCTTGCCATTACAGATCCCATTAAATGTCAGAATCAGGCATCTGTACTTTATTTGACAGATAATAGGGAACTCTACAAATCTTTGAGCAAAGGAGTGATATAGGAAAGTTATGAGCGATAATGGAGCAGTTTATTGGGAAAACTACTCAAGGAATCATGTTAATGAGGGGAGGCAATGTGGTACAATGGAAAGGGTACCATATTTGTAGGTAGAGGGCCCATTTGCTACCTGTGTGACCTTGGGTAAGTCACATAGCTCTCCAGAGCTCAGTTTCCTTTTCTCTAAAATGGCTTCTGAGGTCCCTTCCCACTCTATATAATCCTGTGATATTATGACCTCTAAATTCCCTTCTTTACATGATCCAGAAAGTAGTGGTGCAGGTGGCCCTGATATTCTAAAAAAAGCTACTAACTTTTGTTTGAAGATTCTATAGAAAACAAGCAAGATCTCAGCCCTGGACAAACTTCATATAATATTTCTAAGTATTTATGTAATAGAGAACTCAGGTTTTCCGAATAGTCTATTTTTTTACATCCTGCAAACTTCAGATTCAAAATCCTTTTTGAGATATGCCAATGTCATTATAATGTACTCCAGGAGAGTGTCTACATTCCTTCATTGCACCAGGATTCCATGGCATCTAATATTTCTCAGAATAAATAGACTACTGCCTCAGGCTTAGAAGTCTTTAGTTATATAGAAATTATAAAGAGATTTCACCCACATGTAGAAATGTCTTGTAAGTTGAGTTGAAAAAATATGTATTTAATGAAGTTAAAGGCTTACAAATCAACAGAAGAAATAGTAGTGTGCTTAGTAATTAAAAAAAAAACATGAGAGGCTAAGGTAAAAGTCTCAAACAACTTAAATTTTGAGAGAAATATGTGATGGCTCAGGAAGGAAAAAAATGACAATTGGGATTGCGGGTATTTCCAGACACATCATTTTTCAAAGGATGTCATTTTTTTTCTTAGGTGAGCTAAATCAAAACTCTATTATTCCTGCTCTTCAATCTTCTGCACGTCTACAAGAAAAACTGCAGGGAAATTGCACAGTGATGTGGGAACTAGAATTATAAAATGAAGCAATTAAATTCCAAAATGAGGTGTTATAAAAAGCTATGGTGAACAATGCATTATATCTCCTTAGGAAGAGTAATTGTCCCATACTTTGGCATATTTTCCTCAGCCATACTAGAGTCTTACAATGGCAAGTCCAATATTTTCATAGTGGTTAGGACAACAAACTGGAAGGGAAATTGAGGTCACTGTGGGTATTGTTGGCTGTACTGTACAGTCAGATCACTGCCACTGTCTCTTCATTTACCAAAGGTTTTTTCTCCCCTAAATATAAGCATATTGCTTCATGAAGTAATCTCCAAATGCTAGCTTTTTCATTCAGAAAAGATCCTTTGTAAAGTAGTAAACATGGTGTTTGGATGAAAGGCATCACAATGTAATAGACAAAAAGCTGTCTTCGGAATCAGAAAGACTAGGGTTCAAGTTCAGAGTTTTATACCTACTTGTTTTGTGACCCTGGGCAATTCTTTTAAGTTTTAGAGAATTTGCAGATTTGTATTGGTAAAGAAAGTTCATTACTAGGAACTCTCTACTCTGATTAAATTATAGGTCCTGCCCTGTTTTCCATGCCACTCACCCAACCCACCATCTATGAAAAACAAAAAACCAACCAAACAAAAATGGAATAAACAAACAAAAACTGGCCTATGGCTAAGCTTTGTAGCTAAAAGGTATCAAGTGATGTAACATTTACAGAAAAAAAGATGGTAAATGTTCATTTCAATGGTTGGGTAAGGAATAGGATAATGAGATTTTATTTTTGGATAATCTACTCTTGCTGAAAGACAGAAATAAAATGTGAATTGGAACTTAATATGCCAGAGAGGTCAAGATATTTGGCCTGTTTCTCTTTGACTCTATCTTCCACAAGAATGAAAGAGAAACAGAAGGTGTGGTTGCTTCTGAGTTGACAAAGAGCCATGTGTACTATATACTGTGGCTACCACAACACATCTGCCTAGATGGTAATCTAGACTGAATTGCTAGAATAGAATTATTTCAGTTTGAAGTGCTTCTCATTTGCTTTTGTAAAACATTGGCCATATAATAAAAGTAGGCACCTAAACAAGAAGCAGATACTATTAATTTCTGTTGGTAGTCACTGGATTGAATTGGGAGATACATCAAGTGTGTCATTGATCCACATTTCACCTTGCGGTTGCAGTACCTTTCTCATTTTCTGTACCTCTTCAGTCTTCCTAGCGGCACAGTGCTCTCAATGGTCTACTCCTTTCCTCCCACTAACTGCTTGGGTGTACCGTTGGGAAGCTCAGATCCTGTCTTCTTTCACCTGTTCAGAATTGATTCCTGCTCTTCCCTGCAGGCCTTGTTTTGTGTTCAGCAGCTCACTAAATAATGCAAGATGATAGTGATTTAATGACTTACTTCTCTCAGCCAGCATTTACATTCTGATAGTCACCTTAGAAGTAAAATCCCTACCAGTGAAACTGGTTAAGGGAGATAATTATGAACAGCTTAAGAACCTTTCCCTCAACTCCTTCAACCCATGACAAAGGCACCATCTTTTATCTAGGCTTAAGACTGGCTCCACTGACAGAAGGAAAAGAGAAGAAATACAATGTCCTCATCTTTTATATTTTGCTAATATCCTAATATTTGTTTGTATACTCCAGGTCAGAGGCAGCAGACCTAATGGAAAGATAGTTAGACTTAATTT
Organism: Phalanger gymnotis; assembly: GCA_028646595.1. NCBI lineage: Eukaryota > Metazoa > Chordata > Mammalia > Diprotodontia > Phalangeridae > Phalanger > Phalanger gymnotis. The sequence goes on along the minus strand of JAQQSZ010017858.1, from coordinate 4,222 downwards.
AACTTAATTGAACTGTGTTCAAGTCCTCCCTATGACACTTTCCCCTAGGAAACTGTCTTAGCTCCTCACTGCCCTAGGAAATCATCTAAGACAGTAGTTGCAAAAGAGTTGCTTATATGGTTAGTAGAGGGAATTTAACTCACACAGAATTCCCTATGTTGATGACAACACAGATGTTGACCAAAAATAATAATGATGATGATGATAGTGATAACAATTCCCAAGCATCCAAACTCCATGCTTTTCTTCAATTGAGGGAAGATAGGTCAGAATGGTATTGGATGTCAGAAGGAAACAAGTCCTTGGATAAGGTAGCACAAACAATATACTCAGTTATCACTAGTAACAGAGGTGGAGACAGAATCTATGCCTTGTGATTCCCAATCTAGTGCTATTGCATTCCTGACTAAAAGTGAGCAAGATTTAAAAGTTCATATTTAGCACTTACTAACATGGGAAACTTTTAGAATAATCCATCGTTTTGGTAGGAAATATGAGTTATTATGTAGGTAAACAAAGGATCTAGGATTTCTTTGTCTCAGCGAAAGGGCAGATTCCCTCCACTCGCAACTTAGAAAAACATCTTAGGGAGTTGACTGAGTTAGCTTAGAGGATCAGGGGGACATAGAGCTGGAGATGAAAGGGAACTAAGACATCACTTAGTCCAACCCCTCTCATTTTACAGATGAGGAAACTGAGGTTCAGGGAAATTCAATGGCTTGCTTAAAGTCACACATGGAATAAGTGGAAGAACCAGGATTCAGACTCAGGTGACATGATTCCAAATGGGACCCTCCAAGCAGTAGAACTTTCCCACTGCTTCTCACAGGTTAAGTGGCTTTCCTAGGGTCATACAGTTACCAAGTGTCAAAGGTGAAGTATGAACCCATGTCTTCTTAACTATAGGTTCAGCACCCTAACCTCTATATCACACGGCCTCTTGCAAAAATATTTATGTATATCTTTCATCCATATTTTAACAATAAATAAATTGAGGCTCACAAAGATACAATGATTTACCTCATGGTCTATTATAAAGCTAACAAGCACTAGAGCCGGAATTTAAGCCAAACCCACCAGGTCACAGATCTCCTTCCACGGTCTAGGATTGCCTCTGCTCCTGCTCCTTATCTTGAGCCTTGTCTGCTCTGGACTTCAAGTATTGTCACCTTTACCTTGCTCTCTCCTCTTTAAAAATTCTCACAAATTTCCACAGCAGGGACTTTGGTTTTCCTTGCTTTCTTTAACTCCCTTGCCTAATTTATTTTCTCTCATACATCTTACTATGGCCAGATCTCTACTGTTCACTGCCACCTTTCAGTTTTTTCCACACAAAGGCTTTGGGTATATATTACAGTTCTCTACAGGATTGCAAATTTATATGGAAGAAGCCTATAAATAAGTCAGGAATTAATGATCTCTTTTATTTGTCACATGTCTGCAGATAGATGCTATTCTCATTCTTCACCAATATAAAAATAGAGGTCCAGGGCCCGGAAGAGATTGGGCATATACAATACTAGCTAGAATTTACATGTGGCTTTCAGGTTTACAAAGCTTTTTACAAATATTGTCACATTGTATCTTCACAACCACCCCAAGGCAGAGAGGGAGGTAGGTAATATTGTTATCCTCATTTTACAAAAGATGACACTGAGGCCAACATAGGTTAAATGACTTGCCCAGGGTCATACAGCAAGGAAGTATCTGAGGCTGGATTTGAGCTTAGGTCTTCCTGGCTCTAGGTCTAGTGGAAGACCTGGAGTTTTTTCAACACCTGGCTGCCTCAATAATTCCAGAGAAAGTCTATAATGTTGTAGTGCCATTTGTACTGAAGGTCATATACATACAACCTCTGATGTTATTTACCATATTTAACCACTCTAGTGCCCAGTATTTTCAGGAAAAAAAAATCCTTGAGATCTTTGGAAGCAGATGGTCTATGACTGGCCCATATGAATTTCAGCAGTGTTCCTCATTATTAGTTACTGCTGTGAGAAAGGGAGAAGTGTTTATTTACTGCTCACAAGATGGCCACACACTTAAATGATTCTGTGCTAACACGTGTTCAAGTAAAAGTGATCTGATTCAAGTAAGTAAGATATGTTCTCTTTGTCCTATGCCTTTATCCCCCCCAAATCACTCTAAGAGCTGGCATTTTAGAGTGGCATGTTTTACAATGTGACAGCCATTGACCTTAACTGGTTATGGTTGTTTTTTTTTTTTCGCCTTAGGTCATGAAGGTTAATTGGAGTTCTGCCTACTGAGCGATAAACAATGTCTGCTGTGGAGAGGATTCTTTCTATGTTAAATCAGAGAGCCCTTCATCCTGTGATGCCCATTGATCATGACAATATTGCCAGGAAGCAGTGAAGGTGGAAAGAGCAATTTTCCTATAATTATAGTTATAGTTATAATTCCTATAATTATAATACCCTATTCCTATAAGTATAATACCCTATAAAGGGTAATTTTCCTATAGCAATAGAAAGGATATTGGCTAACCTAGTTACTTTTGAAAAAGAAAGAAAGAAAAGAAGAGTAGAAAGAGGGAGATTTTGATCAGAAAATCACAATAACCCCTTTAGATTTAGTTTTGGGGAATTTTCTTTAAAAACAGAAAGCTGTAACAGCTCCTCTTTAAAATATAAATATATTTCTTTGGTAATCCCAGTGAATAAGTCCTTACTGGTTTGTTACCACTAACAATCAGCAAGACTTAATTAGTTTAATTGGTTTAAGGAACTTATTTAACTAGATATAGTAATAATAGAAATTTAAAAAAATTCCCTCAGAAGTCTGTGGCACACAGTGGTATACTAGTAAAAGTTTCACAACCAGTTCTCCAAAAAAATGTACAACATAATTTTTAGTTTGGTGTACATAATTAACATTTTCTCCATCAATTTCTTAATGTTGGACAGTCAACAAAACAAAACATAAGCCCCTGATTTGTAACACTTGCCAGATTCTAATATGTAAATTCATGTGAATTCTAACGTTGAAAATTTAGCATTCAGGTGTTTTGGGCCTGTGCAAACTGGTTCCAGCAGCATCTTCTTAGTGGTACACCCTCCTAAATACACATAGAGTCTGTGGATGGTGTACACAAACTAAGTATAAAGAATGTGAAGGGATATGTGCAGGGATGACATGTAGCAAAATAGTAATTCATGTGCCTATTTACTAGAAGTTCTTTTCTCCCTTTGTAGAATTCTTATGTTTCCCCTTTTTTGTAGCTTTCTGCTGGGCTCTAAGAATTGATACCTTTGTAGAGTCCATTCTCTGCACTTCTATAAAGGTCATGCTGAAGTTTTCAATCCTCAAGTGATTATCATCCTCAGCAGGATATACTGTCTTCTACTGGTACTATCAGTTTGATCCCAGATGGATGTTAGGTTTATCTGCCTGGCACTAGGAGTATTTTCTACCTGTATGGTCCCAACCAGCATCGGTTGAGCATTCACCACATTATAAGTCCATGAAGCTGAAGAATGTGGAAATGCTCTTCTAATCGTGAGCAATTTGATGTATTTACCATTTAATTTCCTTCAATAAGACAAAAAAAGACTTGTATCTCCTTTGTGTAAGCCAATCTTTCACATTTCAAGTTTGCTTTGTATAAAAGGGAAATTCCTGTTACCTATTACTAGCAAGTCTCACTGACGACATGGTTAGTGGAGGTGAGCAGAGTAAGAAGAGAACCTGCCCCCACTTCTTTCCAAGAATTACATCCTATGATGGGCTTGTCTCTAACTCTCAAACTAGAATCCTCTCAACTAGACACCTTTACCTTTTGCTTCACTGCTGTTTTTAAACTTGGGTCTAGAGGTATGTCTAAATCTTTCAGCCAAACACAACATACTTCCTGTGTGGTATCATTTTCTTTTCATCCACTTGAAAAAATCCTATAATCCTCTCAAATTGGTTAAGAACTTAGTTGTACCTAGCTTATCCTTTTAATTGATTAATTGAAAAAAAATCCCCATTACAGCACAGCAATTACAGTTAATGGTCATATGTCAAGGAAGTATGATTTTCTTGGTATTTTAACTCAACCCACCAAGGAATATCTGAGCCTGCCTCTAATTTCTAGGCTTAAAGAGTTGTCTGAGACTCAGAGAGACCATGTGATTTTTCCATGGCTACACAACTTAAGTATCTAAAGGATTTTGAATTCATGTCTTCCTCATGATTCCAAGTAGCTCATTCTGTCCACTAA
>JAQQSZ010017857.1:0-10704 GCA_028646595.1 Phalanger gymnotis | reverse complement strand
CCGCGTCTGGTCTGTTCGCGCCGTGCGCGCTGGGCTCAGCTCCGCTCCCCTCGGCTAGGTGCTGGGAGGTCCGTGTGGGACAGACCTTACCCAGAGACCAACCAGGCTGTCCTGGACTGGGGCCCCGCTTCCCTCTGCCACTTTGTGGGTTCTGCAGCTCTAGAATTGGTTCAAAGCCATTGTTTTATAGGTTTTTGGACGAACTTGGTGGGGAGCTCACGGCAGTCACTGCTTCCCAGCCGCCATCTTGGCTCCACCCCCTCTATGAATACTGATATTAAAGATGAAGACAAAGTAAGCTCTAGAGAAAGTTAATTTTTTTTTTGCTATTTCTGCTGTTAATTTTTGCTTATGATTCTCTATAAGCTCTTAAATTTCACATTGATAAATACAACTACGTCTTAAGACACACAACCAATAAATATTCTCAAATATGATCTACATTTTAACATTAAGCGAAGCTTGGAACCTATTGGGGTCCAATGTATGAGCTTCAGAGTGAAGTGAACTGGGTTTAAAGTTTTGGAGAGAGAGAGAGAGAGAGAGAGAGAGAGAGAGAGAGAGAGAGAGAGAGAGAGAGGAAGAGAGGAAGAACAATCTAGCCAGTAACCCCAAGTTAAGTGGACAGCAAACAGAACAACAGTAACAACAACATTTTAACATATTTAAAAAAATACCTTTATCATGAACTAAAAAATCATAAAAAATAATGTTTTGATACACAAAGAACAGAAAGTGGATAGCATATGTAATTGTTAACTTCCATTAACATAATTTTGTATTTTTAAAGTATATTTTCAATTGAAAATGGTAGTGATAAAATTATTTTTTGCTTATATCCACTTCTGAACAATTTTTCCTTATTAAATTTTAAAAAGTGAACTTTATTGTTGTCCTTTTCTTTTTCATTGTATACATTTTCCTTTGTTTCCTTTCCCTCCCCATTCCAAAGAAGCCATCCTCTCTTTTTTACAAAAGAAGAGAAAAAAAGTCAGGAAAACCGATAATCATATTGAAAAAAATATGACCTATTCAATGCTTCATATCTGGGGATTCCTACCTCCTGAGTAGAATTGGGTCTTTTCAAATCTCTTCTGTGGGGTCAAGATTCTTTATAATTTTTCAACATTCAGTTTTGATTGTTTTGTGGCTTTGATTCTCTCCATTTTAATCATCATAGTCATAGTGTATATTGTTTTCCTGTCTCTGGCTACTTCATTTCACACCAATTCATATAAGTATTTTGATGGAACTCTGATTTCACCTTCTAGTCATTTCTTACACCACCACAATTTATTTAGCCATTCCCTAATCAATAGGCAGCTGCTTTATTTCCATTTCTTTGCTACCACAAAACAGTGCTGTTAGAAATATTTTGATGTATAGTGAGACTTTCTTTTTGCCAGTGAACTCTTATTGGATGTGTCCTAGCAGCAAGATATCTGGGCAAAATGAGTCTTTTATTTTTTTTATAATAGGACTTTGAATATTCAGGTTATATACTGATTTTGAATTTATTTCAGAATAAGGTATAACTCAGCCTCACTTCTACCATATTTTTTATAGCTTTCCCAGCAGGTCTAATCAAATAGGAAGTTTTTCCATTGGTAATTTTTTTTCAAGTTTATGGAACATTGGGTTATTGAGTTCCATTATTTCTGATTTTTCCTTCTTTAGTCAGTTCCATTGATTCACTTTTCTGTATTTAACAGTACTAAGTAGTTTTGATGATTTTTATAATGTAATTTTGTTTTGGCAGTGTTAATCATTCTCCCGATTCCATTATTCCTATGATTTCGCCTGATACTCTAAATCTTTCGTTGATTCAAAAGAATTTTATAGCTATTTTGCTTAACTCTGTAATGCATCCCTTTGGTAGTTTGATTGGTTTAGCACCTAATCCAAAAATTAACCTTGATAGCTTTGTAATTTTAATTAACTTGAGACAGTCTCACTAGGAGTACTGATTATTCTCTTAGGTATTAAATCTGTTTTTCATTTTTAAGGTATGTTTTGTAATTTAAGCTATAAAGGAATTGAATATGCTTTTGTAGACTGACTCCTGGATATTTTATGGCCATTATATTTCTTTTAAATGGGGCTCCCCTTTTTATTTTTTATTCAGGATTTTGTTATCATTATTTGAAAATACTATTAATTTTGGGCATGTATTTTATAGCCTCAAGCTTTGCTGAGGCTATTAATTATAAAAATTAGTTTTATTGTTAATTCTTTAGAATTATCTAAGTATTATTGACCAGTGAAGACAGTTTTTCTCCTTTTTGCCTATCTTTATGTTTTTAATTTCTTTCTCCTATTGCTTATTGCTAGTATTCCTAGAATTTTATGAAATATTAAGAGGGGGAAAAGGGCATCCTTGTTTTACTCCTTTGTATGGGAAATTTTCTAGTATTTCCTTAGTGCACTTAATGGTTATTTTTGGTATTAGTCAGCTACTTTAAATCATATTTAAATAGGTCAAGTTTTTTCTCAGCTGTATATGGCACCTTTGCAAAAATTGGCCATGTATTCAGGCATAAAATGATAAGCTCAACCTATCTGGTGAAGATAGATGACACAATAGATAAGCACCTGACTTGGAGTCAGGAAGACTCTCTTCCTGAGTTCAAATCCAGCCTCAGACACTATAGCTGTGTAACCCTGGGTAACTCACTCAACCCTGTATACCTCAGTTTCCTCACCTATAAAATGAGCTGGAGAAAGAAATGGTAAATCATTCTAGTATATTTGCAAGAAAACCCCAAATGGGGTCAGACACAACTGAAATGACTCAGCAACAGTACCTTTCCAAAACTGTGAGCAAGCATTATCTGTAATGGAGATAAACTAGAAACCTTCCTAATAAGATCAAGGGTGAAACAAGGACACCCATTATCACTAATATTCAATATTGTACTAGAAATATGAATTATAGCAATAAGACAAGAAAAAGTAATTAAAGGAATAAAATTAAGCAACAGGGATATGATGGCATACTTTGAGAATCCTAGAGAATTAACTAAAATACTATTTGAAATAATAGCTAACAACGTTAGCAAAATTGCAAGATTTAAAATAAACCCACACAAATCATCAGCATTTCTGTATATTACCAACAAAGTCTAGCAGGAAGTGATAGAAAGAGAAATTTCATTTAAAATAACTGTATCCTAAAGAGATCAAAGAAAATGGAAAATTACTTATTTGTACAAAGCCGTAGCAGTTTTTTGTGGTGGCAAAGAACTGGAAATTGAGGGGATATCCATTAATTGGAGAATAGCTGAACAAGTTGCGGTGTATGAACCTAATGAAATATTGTTGTGCTATAAGAAATGATGAGCAGGATGCTTTCAGCAAAACCTAGGAAGACATGACTGATGCAAAGTGAAGTGAGAAGAACCAGAAGAACATTGCACCCAGTAACATTAATATTGCATAATGATCAATGTGATTGATTTAGCTATTCTCAGCAATACAATGATCGAAGACAATCCAGGAGGACTTCTGATGAAAAAATGCTATCTACCTCCAGTGGACTGGGGCTGGAATAGCTTAGGTGTTCCTGAGTAGGTGAACCCAGAAACTATAGTAAATGCAAGGACAATTCATTAGAGATTATACATTTCAATCAGTCTTTATCACGCCATCCGTTTCCACTTCAGATATTAAAATAAAACAGATGAGTCAGCAGAACAACTTTCCCAACAAAAAACTATTTCCAGTGGTGAGCAGCATGATAAGTTACCAGAAACTGTAAGTGGTACTGTAGCATTGGAGTTCTGTCTTATAAATCCCTATGTATTCCCCACATGGGGTGTTCTCTTATATGTTATTTGCGTGCATTGGCACTATTCCCCCTTGAGGATGTCTTTATCCCTTGGAAAATTTTGCTTATATTTATGGGGGAGATATTATAGTGAAAATTTTCTTAAACTGCCATTTAATAAAATGTCATTGCATTGAATGATGTCCTGTGGGTGACCAAATAAAAAGGAAATATATTATTGTGGTCTTCTGAGCTACTGTTTTGAGTGGATTTGACCTATTGAGTACATTTAGCATGAGGAAGTTATTTGAGGGGTCGAGGCTTTGTATAAGAAGGCATGTTCCTTTTGCTACACAAGTGTTACTCATACAAAAAAATGGCATATGAAAAAATGGTACAACATACTGACTTCATCAAAAATAGTGTTGAGAACATTTAGATATGAAGCAAAAAGAAGGAATGGAACAGAAAGGAATGGAAAAAAGAAAGTATGTGCATTCATGTAAAAATAATGGAAACTCTCTTCTCACTGTAATTATCAACAATGGTCAGTTGTGATTATTTTAATTATAAAAATGCAAGGATCTGGCTGACAGTCTGTCATCTAATTACCATGTTATGACCACACCATTTGGAAAGCATGTATTTGCATTCACAAGGATGAGTAATTTCTTTTTGATTTAATCATACGAAAACAAGCTTTCTCTGCTTCATTTCATAGCTTAAACTATGTGAGAGAAATTTCTTATTCATAGGCCTTCATTGAATGAGGTCTTAAATCTCTGAGGAATACTCTTGTCCTATATCTTTTTCTTACAAAATCCTCTTCAGATTACAGAATCTGCATTTAACACTAGGATCTATATGCCGTCTAAGAATAAACCTGAAATATGCATTTGGGGTATACATGTAGACATGGCCCCAGTATATGTAGAAGTAGATAACCAGTGTGTACGCATTAAGTGAATAATTAAAATAGTGATAATGCCTCATATTTGTAAATCACTTTTACCTTCCTGCCTAAAACACATAAGTGCCTATGCCATTCTTAGCTCAAAAATCTTTAATGGCTTCTACCATGTTTAGGACAAAATATCAAATCTTCATCCTGACATTTAATGCCCTCCACAGTTTGCTTCCCATCTGTATTTCCATTTTCTATTTCACTTAATATACTGTTCCTGATCACACACTTGATCCAGCTAAGTTGTCTTATTATCTATCATTACTGCATCCTTAACTTTGTAAGGTGGTCCACAATGTCTAGAAGACATTAATTCTTCACCTATGCCTCTTAGAAACTCTCGTTTCCTTAAAAAAAAATTGCTTGTTTCTCCCTCCTACTTTAAAATTTGTTTTGTAATTATTTTATATGTTTTTAATGTATGCATATCGCAATCTCCTCCCCTCGAGTAGGATGTAAACTCTTTTATGGAAAGGACTATTTAATTTTATATTTGTATCCTAAGTATGTAGCACTGTCTGACCAGTCTTTCAACTTCTTCATTGGTTTCCCTCAAAAGTCTGGCTACAAATTTTATGTAGTAGGTACTACATAAATGCTTATTAAATTGAATTAACCTCTTCCCACCTCCAAAAGTATTTTTACTCCATTTACATTTAAGAGAGATCTCTTCTGGATACCCTGGTTTATAAATAACATTGTGTTGGTTGTGTCAAGACCCAAAACATTTCAGAGTGTCCTGAAAGAGATCCCTAAACATAACAAAGGATTTGGCCTAATTACATACATAGGAGAAAAAAAGGAGTGGGTGAAAGATGTCTACTACCAACATTATGATGTAATCAGATGGTCAACACATAGAGGTTATCCATCAGCATATATATCTGTGACAGAATACAAATAGATTCAGAAGTTGAATCCAGATTTAAGCAGGAGGATGAGAGAGGGACGGATTAACTTCAGAAAATTGCAAAACTCCTTTAACAACCCCAAATTTGTTCTAGAAAAAAATATCTTTAATGCCAATATTCTACCAGGGTTTCTATATGGCTGCAAGCAATGGAATGCAACAGACTCTGAAGAACTGAAAAATAGAATCACCCAGAGTGTAATGGAGAGGGACATGGTGGGTTTGAACAGACTGTAATATCTAACAAATAATGAAAATTGAAGACAATGAGAAAAGGATATCATCAGGGAAATGTATGGTCTAAAAAGAAGATAGCCTGGTGACATGGCTAGGGTGAGAAATAACAGGTAGACAGACTGAGTGCTTTATTGGTTTCTTTGTAATGTCTGGGAGAAAGTGAGGACGGCCTTCCATAAATTGTGGTGATCTTATGGGATGACAGAAAATATTTGCACAGGATAGGTAGGCATGGATAAGTTCCAATCTACAATCTTCAATCTTTCCTAATTGATGAAATCACAGATATGTTTGAGTATTTGAGGTGGTGCAGTGGGTAGAGAGAACATAGGTCATGGAGCAAGAAGCATTGAGTTCCAGTCTAGCCTCACTGTGCCAAATATCAAACTAGTAAAAAGTAGTAATCATCAAAACTGGTATTGGCTAAGAAATAGAGTGGTGGAACAGTGAAATAGATTTGGTACACAAGATACAGTATAAAATGACCGTATTAGTCTAATGTTTGACCTCAATTTCTAGGATAAGAACTCACTATTTGACAGAAACTGCTCAGGAAACTGGAAAATAGTATGGTAGAAACTAGGCGTAGACCAACATCTTACATCGTATGCTAAGATAAGGTCCAAATGAGTACATGATTTAGATGTAAAAGGTGATACCATAAGCCAATCAAGAGAGCAAGGAATAGTTTATTTCTAATATCTATAGAGAAGGGAAGAATTTATGACCAAACAAGAAATAGAGAACATTACAAGATAAAAAATGACTAATTTTGATTACATTAAGTTAAAAACTGTTTGCACAAACAAATGCAACCAAGATAGGAAGGAAAGAAGAAAGCTGGGAAACAATTTTTACAGCAGGTTTCTCTGATAAAGGCCTCATTTCTCAAGTATCTAGAGAACTGAGTCAAATTTGTCAGAATACAATTATTCCCCAATTAAAAAATGGCCAAAGGATATGAACAGGCAGTTTTCTGATGAAGAAGTCAAAGCTATATGCAGTCACATGAAAAAAGAAATTGAAATCACTACTCATTATAGAAATGCAAATTAAAACAACTCTGATGGATCATCTCACACCTATCAGATTCACTAACATGACAGAATGGGAAAATTATAAATGTTGGAGGGGATATGGAGAAATTGGGACACTGAAGCACTGTGGTGAAGTTGTAAACTGATCCAACCATTCTGGAGAGCAATTTGGACTATGCCCAAAGGGCTATAAAACTCTGCATATCCTTTGACCTAACAATACCATTACAAGGTCTGTATCCCAAAGAGATTTTTTTTCTTTAAAAAGGGAAAAGGACCTATTTGTACAAAAATATTTACAACAGCTCTTTTTGTGGTGGCAAAACAACATGGAAATTGAGGAGATGACCATCAATTGGGGCATGGCTAACCAAGTTGTGGCATATGATAGTAATGGAATACTATTGTGCTATAAGAAACAATGAGCAGGTTGATTTCAGGAAAACCTGGAAAGACTTACTTGAACTGATGCAAAGTGAAGTGACCATAACCAGGAGAACATTGTACACAGGAATAGTATTGTAAGATGTTCAACTCTGAATGGAGAAAAATAGCTATTCTCAGCAATATGGTGATCCAAGATAATCCCAGAGGACTCATGATTAAAAGTGCTATCCATATCCAGAGAAAGAACTGATGGAGTCTAACTACAGTTTGAAGCATTCTATTTTTACTTCCCCCCACTTTTTAAAACTTTTTTTCTTTTCACCTGTTTCTTCTTTCACAATATGACTAATACAGAAATATGTTTTACGTGATTGTGCATACATAACCTATATCAAATTGATTACCATCTTAGGGAGAGGGGAGGCAAAGGAAGGAGGAAAAAAATTTGGAACTCGAAATTACAAAACAATTGAATGCTAAAAATTGTCTTTACCTGTAATTGGGGAAAAATAAAATATTATTTAAAAAAAAAATCAAATCGAGCCTCAAGCACTTACTGGCTTATGCGTTCCTGGGTCAGTCATTTAACCTCTCTGTTTCAGTTTCCCCATCTGTAATATAGGAATAATAATAATATCTACCTCTTAGGGTTGTTGGGAGAATCAAATGAAATAATGTTTATAAAATGAGGTATTTATGAATAATTATATACTCATTATAATGTTTATGTTGTATAAGGCATCTAATTGTAAAATCACACAATTTTGTAATTTATAATTTAAATGCTAGCAATTATTATATAATCATATAAAATCTCATCACAGTGTATGATATAGAAAAAGGACCTATTTGTACAGAAATATTTATAGCACATATTTCATCTTCATTTGAGACCGAACAATCTGAGAACTTGATAAGAAAATGATTTACCTGAGGTCACACAGTAACTAATGAGGAGTAGAATGCAGTTCAACTTTTACAGCATAAATGATTACTAAAGTTGAAAATCTGCACTAGATATTTTCTTTGTGGTTAGCCTACTGGAGGAGGGGTGAGCTGAGGAGTCATTCATTCCTGTTGGTTATTTCTTCAGATTGCTTACATACCTGGCAGATTTCCAGCTGATAGCATGAATTATCTTGCTGTATCCTCTTAAGACATATTAGTGCTCAATGTTCTGATGGAAAAATGATAGATCTATTTTTCATTATTTCAGTTATTTGTTATTGACAATTGATCCATTAGGGGATAAAATAGGAGCCTATATGGAATATGGTTCAAAGTTCTCTGGTAACCTGGGTTCTGGATCATGTTGCATCTTGCCCGAGGAATTTTAGTTGTCTGAGTGTCAGTATAAAAGAAGGAAAAGCATATTTTCCTACTTACCTCACAGGGTTTTTGTAAGCAATGTTCTTGATAAACGGGAAAGCAATGTATAAGTGAGAGTTTTGTCACTATTATGACCTAAAGAATAACATTCTTAAAAAAAAAAGAATAACATTCTTTTAGGCTTCTGAGAAATAGACTGGGTACTTATCAGTTAAAATACAGCTCTCAGTGACAGAGAAAAGGAAAACTAAGAAATGGATTGTCATTCACAGGCTTCATTTGGTAATTTAATTGCCCCCAAAAGAGAACCTTTGGAAAAACTTAAAATGCTTGACAAATGCACCTGTAATGTTCATTGAAAAAAATGGACATACGTATATTATTCACCTATAAAATATGCTTTAGGTTTAAATACTTTTGAATATATTGTATCACACCACACTCCTAGTAAAATACAAGTTTTTTGAAGGGAGAGACTTATTTTTGCATTTTTCCTTTGTGTGCCTAGTATGTTGCTTTGTACAAAGTCATAAGCACTTTTTCCCCCTTCAAAATGAAGAGCATGCTAATAACTTGGAAAATAAAGTAGAAAAGATCTTATGGAACAGGTGGCACATAAAGTGAGATTTGAAGGAAGCTAGTGATTGTAAAAGGTTAGGGCGAAGAAGGAGAGTAATGCAGACACCAGGCACTTATACAAAGGCAGAGAGGTAAGACACAGAATGTTCTACATGGATACTACTAGCAGGACAGTTTGATTAGCAGAGAATATGTGAAGGGAAGTAAAGTAAAATAGGAGCTGACGGGGAGGATGAACCTGGATTATGAAGGGATTTAAATGTAAAGCTGAGGATTTTGTATTTGATCCCAGGGGCAATGGCTACTCTTTTAGTAAGGGTTTGCCAATATTAGATCTGTTTTTAGGAATATCAGTTTGACAGCAATATGGAGGGTGGAGTGAAGTGGGAGGAGACTGGAGCCAGAGAGACCAATTAGGAAGCTAATAATAGTCTGGGGAGAGGTGATTAGGGCTTGAACTGGGGTAGAAAAGAAAGTGACAGATGCGAGAGATGTACAGGTGAGATAGGACCCCCAGAGAAATGATGTTACTTGCCCAGATGACAGAGCTAGGATTTGAATCTAATTCTCTGATTCTCAGGCCAATAGATGCTTCCACTATGAGAGTGGTACCCAACTACCTTCAACAGCAGCAGCAGCAGCAATAACAAAACCAACAATAAAGTATTATGAAACTTGTAATTTAATATCCTGTTTATAATATTCTTTACCATTATGTCCTCCTTAAGGTACCATTAAGGAATTTTTAGAGGGAACCTTGGACCATCATTATGAATCACTAAATGGGAGTGCTACATTATACCATGCTGTCTCTTTCATGTAGGACATAGTAAGTGCACAATCCTTGGGTTAGGGGCTAACAGTGGATATAAACAAAAGGATAATATAGTTCCTGTCCTCAATGAGCTTATAATCAATCTATCATTTGTTGTGGGGTAAGGTAAGGAAAAAGGGATATAAGATGGACAACTGTAATAATTGAAAACAGGTTGACATAACTGCCATAACAGACAGTGTGTCATAATGGAGAGTGTTGGCTTTCACATTAGACAAACTAGGTTTGAATTCTGGCTTTTCCAGATACTATAAAATGCATGCAAACTTGAGCAGGTCACTTAACCTCTCTGTGCTTTGATTTCCTCATCTGTAAAATGAGAAGTTTAGATGACTTCTAAGGTCCTTTCCGTCCCTCGCTCCCCTCCCTCTCTGTCTAACCTTCTTTATGATATGGTAAGGGGACAAAGGAAACAGAAAGTTCAAATGCAGTTGGTGCAATCAGAATAGTTTCAGAAACGTTTGCCCTGGCCATCCCACATGCCTGTCATGCATTTACTCATTACCAACACCTCAGAGTCCCTTTTTTCTTGAAGGATGCACCTCAAGCAACACCTTTTGCATGACACCTTTCCTAGTTTTCCCCTAATGCTCTTGTCCTCTATTGCAAACCACCTTGAATGACTACTTTGTACATATTTATATGCATTCGCTTTATATT
>JAQQSZ010017856.1:0-10704 GCA_028646595.1 Phalanger gymnotis | reverse complement strand
TTCCGGCTTCTGCAGCGGCTTCCGCTTCCACTGAAACTGTCTCTTGGCTCACCTTTCCTCGCAGCTGAGTTTCTGGCATTCTCAAGCCCCGCCTCAATGACCAGAGACCATTGGTTCCCGAGCTGGCCCCTCCTAAGTCACCAATCTACACCCACACAGGTTTCACACCTGACAGGGCCCTGGGCCTGGGGCTTAGCACTTAACAGCTGAAAGTACTTCCACTCAAAAGAAACAAAAGCCATGCTAAGAAGACAATTTTGCTTAACAACACACCTACATAGGCATTCAGTTGTTGAATTTTGTTTGTATCTCCACAGCTTACTTTTGCATATGATTCTCTATACATATGACCACTTTCATATGATCATACTTCATTTCCTCATAACCTCTTGCCTGGATTTTTGCAATAACCTTATTGGACTCCTGCATATCTTCCCTCTGATTCAAACTCCCAGCTGCAAAAGGCACCTTGGGCACAGATATGATCATGTTACCCCCAAACTCCATAAAGGCCAGTGTCTCCCTATTGCATCTAGAATAAATAAATTCTACTCGACATTTAAAGACCTTAAAAATTTGTACCTTTCCATACTTATTTTACATTATTCCCCTTCCTGCATTCCATGGTGCAAAATGTCCTTGCTGTTCCTCATACATGATACTATCTTCCAACTCCATGTTTTTGCATTGGCTGTTATTTCTTGCTTCGAATCCATTCTGTCCTCTGTTCTGCTTTAGATCTCTTGTTACCCTTCAGATTCATCTCTAGTACCACCTTTTGTGTGAATGAGGCCTTTCCTGATTCCCCTTACTTCCTAATGCCCTACCAAAATTGTATTTATTTGGGGTAGTTTCATGCTGAATCTTGAAGGAAGTAATGGTCATTTAGTGATGGTACAACCTGTCAATTCCTGCAAATTACAAAGTGTTCAATAAATATGTTGTATGACTCTACAATATGACTGTACAATAAATATGTTGTATGACTATATGATACAATATGACTATATGATACAATACTATATAGTCATACAACATATTTATATAGACTACAGTAAATCAGATGTGGGATCCTCAAATTCAGGCAGGAGACAGTAAGTTTTACGTGATATAACTAGTGTTGCCTGGCTCTTTGGGCCACAAGAACTTAAGGAACATTTTAAGCATGTGATTGCCTTTTACTGAGTCCTCTCTTGATTTTTATTCTCATTTGTGCTTTGCTTTGATAACCATCAATCTGGAAACTTAGAGCTAGTTGCCAGTTCCTACTGAGACTGCTCCCTCAACCATATGCCATATAAAAGGTCATGGCGAGCAATCCAAATACATAAGAATGAAGTACTGCTGCTGGAAAAGAATAGAATTACAGTTTCTGTACCCAACAGCCTATCAACCATGCACCTCAATATTCTTTCTGAGATCTCTTCCACCAATAACTGGTGGTATATTATACCTGTGAAGGCTATTAGAATGTTACTTTTGTTTTTCTACCTCAAATTAAAAACACAAACACCCTCTGGTTATACATTACACATATGTATGCAACATGCATTTCCCTGAACTTAAGTCAATAAGCACTTCAAAAAGCCTTCTTGATGTCAAGAAGTTCACAGTCTAATGTTGATAGACCTAAGGCCCTAAATTGAAGATTTTATTCCCTATTGTGGTGTTATTAGCTTTAGTTTGGAGCTATCAGTATATATACTGATGAAACTCCATATGAGACCCAAGTAAACAGTTACTCAGTTACTTTGCCAATTGGCTAGTTAGAACCCATTGACTGTCCAGCCAAATTAAAATGTTACAGCTAGAAAGGACCTAGAATTCATAAGATCACAGTTTTAAAGCTGGAAGGGACTTTAGAAGTCATCTAACTGTAATCCCATTATTTTGTAGATGAAGAAAAATAGCCCAGGGTGATGTAGTGATTTGACTCACTCTTGTCACATGGTTAATAGTTAACAGAATCTGGATCTCCTAATTCCCCGGTTAAGTGACCTTGTCACAATACCATACTGCCTTAACATAAAGGACAGGCCTGATGTGCTTATTGTTTTGAGCTTAATTTATAAAGTGAGGAGCTCTTACTTTACCTAAATTCTTAAAGGAGTCCATAACTTTATTGATTTAAACTCTATGATTTATTTCAGTCATCCATTCCACATTGTGACTTTCCTCATCATGGTTTTGATATATTGCGAGTCAGCATAAGAAAATAAATGGTAATTTTTTGGGAGTTTTGCAGAAGCCACAGACAACACAAAAAGTTTAGAAACTCAGAAATGCATAAAATATGTGTATAGTCTTGTATAAATCCAAAATTTATAATAAGGTACTGTAAATATCCCATAAAAAGAAAAGAAAAAATTTAGACTAATCTGGTGTGAAGAGATGCCAAAAATTTTTATGTGGATTTTTGTGGGAGCATTGCACCCCTAATCCCTGCAATGTGGAAGGGATAACTGTAAATGATTCTTCATAATTCTCCCTAGAGACTGAAGCCTCTACATTTTTCTAAGTTAGTACTAAGATGATAGATACCCTCTTTCCTGGGCTCATACTTAAAGTCTCTGGGAATCAGGATTCATGCTCTGCTAGCATAGCCTTTGAGAATCCAGGCTTATTTCCATGTCATGATGAGGTATCCTAGTAAGAATACTTTTCCAAGCTGTAAGAGACCCCAAAGATAATCTAGTTCAATCTCTCATTTTACGGTGGGCCCAGTGAGGTTAAGTGACTTGCCTAGTGTTATATGGGTTATTAAACTGCATAGTCAGAATTTTAACCCATAGGTCTATCCTATTTTTCCCTGTTTATTCTCTGTTTTCATCCTCTCTCTCCTCCGTTTTGCTTCTGACTGCTATGTCTCTTAATCTACCCTCTCTTTTATCAGTCCTCCCCTTCTCATCTCATTCCACTCCTATTTTCTTGTAGGAGAGTTGGATTTCTATATCCAACTACGTGTGTATATTATTCCCTCTTTGAGCCAATTCCATTGAAAGTAAGGTTCAAACATTGCCCCTCCCCCACCTTCCTCCTCCATTGTAAAAGCTCTTCCTTTATGCCTCTTTTATGTGAGATAATTTTCCCCATTCTTCCTCTCTTTTCCCCCTTGTCCGAGTGTTTCCCTCTTTCTCATCTCCTGGTTTTGTTTTTTTGAAATCATCCCATCAAAGCCAACTCACACCTGTGCTCTCTATGTATATTCTCCTTCTAACTGCTGTAATAATGATAAAATTCTTAGAAATTACATCAATCATCTTCCCATATACAAATGTAAACATTTTAATCTTATAGATTCCCTCATAATCTCTCTTTCATGTTTGCCTTTTTTATGCTTCTTTTGAGTCATATTTGAATGTTAAATTTTCTGTTGAGCTCTGATCTTTTTCAGGAATGCCTGAAAGGCCTTTATTTCATGAAATGTGCTTTTTTTCCCCCTTGAAGGATTATACTCAGTTTTGCTGGATAGGTTATTCTTGGTCGTAATCCTAGCTCCTTTGTGTTCTGGAATATTATATTCTAAGCCCTCTGATCCTTATAATGTTGAAGTTGCTAAATCTTGCATGATCCTGACTATGGCTCAACAATATTTGAATTTTCTGGATGCTTGACATATTTTCTCCTTGACCTGGGAGCACTATTAGGCTATGATATTCCTGAGTGTTTTCATTTTGGAACCTCTTTCAGGAGGTAATCAGCAAACTCTTTCAATGTACATTTTACTCTCTGGTTGTAGAATATTAGGGCAGTTTTCCTTGATAATTTCTTGACATATGTCTAGACTCTTTTTCTGGTTGTGGTTTTCAGGTAGTCCAATAATTCTTAAATTATCTCTCTTTATCTGTTTTCCAGGTCAGTTGTTTTTCTGATGAGATATTTCACATTTTTTATTTTTTCATTTTTTATGGAGGGGGGGTGTTATTTCTTGGTGTCTCACAGAGTGATTAGCTTCCACTTGCTCAATAGTCATTTTTAAGGAATAATTTTTTTCTTTGAGATTTTGTACCTCTTTTTCCATTTGGCTGATTCTGCTAATTAAAGCATTCTTCTCTTCAGTGCATTTTTGTGCTTCTTTTACCAAGTTCTTGACTCTCTTTTCTTAATTTTTTTGTATCAGTCTCATTTCTTTTCCTCTACTTCTCTTATTTGATTTTCAAAATCATTTTTGAGCTCTTCCAAAAATTCTTGTTGGGTTTATGTCTAATTCATATATATATACACACATATATATGTATATATGTGTGTATATATATACATATTTTTCCTTTAAGACTTCGCATGTAGCTGCTTTGACATCATTGTCTTCTGAGTTTGTGTCTTGATTTTCCTTGTCACCATAGTAACTTGTTGTGGTCAAGTTCTATTTTTGTTGTTGGCTCATTTTTTAGCCTATTATTTGACTTTTAACTTTATGTTATGTTAAAGATGAGCTCTGCTTCTGGGGTGAAGAGCATACTATCCCATGCTTCAAGCCTTTCATGCTGTTGTTTTTATACTTAGCTCTGGGGGTCTATAGGTTTTC
The DNA here is from genome assembly GCA_028646595.1 of Phalanger gymnotis. NCBI lineage: Eukaryota > Metazoa > Chordata > Mammalia > Diprotodontia > Phalangeridae > Phalanger > Phalanger gymnotis. The sequence continues at coordinate 6,179 of JAQQSZ010017856.1, read as the reverse complement.
AGTGTGGAGAGGTGTGGTTGCTGCTCTCCTGGACTATACTCTGGTCTTTATCCAGGAAGGAACATTATTCCCCTACAGCCACCAATGCTAGACTTCCTCCTGGCCCTGGGATTGTGACCAGGTCCCCTCCTTTTCTGTAGTCACAATTTCTAGTGTTCTTCTTTGGTTAATATTGCATAGGAACCTGGAATGTAAGGTCTGTGAATCTAGTAAAGCTGCGTGTGGTAATACAGGAGATGGAAAGATTAAACATCAACATCTTAGGTGTCAGTGAACTTATATGGATGGGAATGGGTGAGTTTAATTCAGATGGTTGCTACATATACCACTGTCAGCAAGAATCCCCTTAGAAGAAATGGAGTAGCTCTCATAGTCAATAAAAGCGTGAGAAAAGCAGTACTGGGGCATAATCTTAAAAATTACCAAATAATATCTGTTCAAATCCAAAGCAAACCATTCAACATCACAATACAAGTCTGTGCCAACCACTGAGGCCAAAGAGGCCAAAGGTGATCAGTTCTATGGAGACCTACAATTTCTTCTAGAAATTACACCAAGAAAAGATAGCAAATTCATCCTAGGTAATTAGAATGCTAAAATAATTGGAATATCAGGCAAGTATGGGCTTGGAATACAAAATGAAACAGGGCAGAGACTAAAGGAGTTTTGTCAAGATAAGTCGCTGGTTACAGCAAACACTTTCAACAACCCAAAGACATCTCCACATGGACATCACCAGATGGTCAAAATCAAAATCAGATTGATTAAATACTTTGTAGCCAATCAATGGTGGAGAAACTCTACAGTTAAAACAAGAACTGGAGCTGACTTCAGTTCAGATCATCAGCTTCCTATTGCAAAATTCAGACTTAAATTGAAGAAAGTAAGGAAAACCATCAGATTGTATAGGTATGGCCTAAATAACATCCCTTATGAATATGAAGTGAAAGTGATGAATAGATTTAAGAGATTACGTATGGCAGGTAGAATGCCTGAAGAACTATGAATAGAGGTTTGCATTACTGTACAGAAGGCAGCAACAAAAAACATTCCAAAGAAAAAGAAGAGGAAGAAAGCAAAATGGAGGTCTGATGAGGCTTTACAAATAGCTGAGCAAAGAAGCAAAGGGAAAGGAGAAAGGGAAAGATATACCCAACTGAATCCAGAATTCCAGAGAATAGCAAGGAGAGATCAGGTTTTCTTAAATGAGTGATGCAAAGAAATAGAAGAAAACAATAGAATGAGAAAGATGAGATCTCATCAAGAAAATCAGCGACATTAAGGGAATATTTCATGCAAAAATGGGCATGATAAAAAACAAAAATGGCAGGGATTTAATGGAAGCAGAAGAGATTAAGAAAAGGTAGTAAGAATACACAAAATAATTATATAAGAAAGATATGAACATTACTGATAACCGTGATGGTGTGGTTACTAATCGAGAGCCTGACAGCCTGGAGAACAAAATCAAATGGGCCTTAGAAATGATTACTAACAATAAAGCTAGTGGAAGTGATGGAATTCCAGCTAAGCTATTTTATACCCTAAAAGATAATACTGCTAGAATGCTGCACTCAATATGCCAGCAAATTTGGAAAACTAAGCAGTGGCCACTGGATTGGAAAAGATCAATTTATATCCCAATCTTAAAAAGGGGCGATGCCAAGGAATGTTCAAGTTATTGAACAATTGTACTCATTTCACATGCCAGCAAGATTATGCTTAAGATTCTGCAAACTAGGTTTCAGCAATATGTAAACTGTAAATTACCAGAAAACCAAGCTGGTTTTAGAAGAGGCAGAGGGAGTAGAGACCAAATTGACAGCATTTGCTGGATTGTGGAGAAAACAAGGGAATTCCAGAAAAGCATCACTTCTGCTTCATTGACTACACCAAAGTCTTTGTGTGGATCACAACAAAATGTGGCAAATCCTCAAGAAGATGGGAGTACAGGTCATCTTGTCTGTCTCCTAAGGAACCTATATGTAGGCCAAGAAGCAACAGTTAGAACCACACATGGAACAACCGATTGGTTTAAGATTAGAAAAGGAGTATGACAAGGCTGCATATTGTCACCTTATCTATTTAACTTATATGCAGAGTACAAATCTTTGGTATTCAAGAGTGCCATTGACCTCTTTTATTAATAACATGCAGATGGTAATTGCAGCCATGAAATTAAAGGACACTTCCTCCTTGGAAGGAAAGCTATGGCAAATCTGGACAGCATACTAAAAAGCAGAGACATTGGCTTATTGACAAAGGTTTGTATAGTCAAAGCTATGGTTTTTCCAGTAGCAGTGTATGGCTGTGAGAGTTAGACTGTTAGGAAAGCTAAGTAACATAGAATCAATGCTTTTAAATTGCGGTGCTGGAGAAAAATTCTGGGAGTCTCTTGGACGGCAAGGAAATCAAATCAGTCAATACTTAAAGAAATTAATTTGGGCTATTCACTGGCAGATCAGAGATTGAAGCTGAAGCTTAAATACTTTGGCCATATAATGAGAAGAGAAGACTCATTAGAAAAGACCCTGACGTTGGGACAGATTGAAGGCAAAAGGAAAAGGGGACAGTAGAGGATGAGATAGATAAGTATTGTGGAAATAATGAACATGAACTTGGAGAGTTTGGGAGATAATGGAGGATAGAAGGGCCTTGGTTCATGGGGTCACAAAGAGTTAGATGTGACTGAACACCAACCCACTATCTTGGAATTGAGACCAGGGTCTCTACTCCCCATGAGTGGACCACAAGCACCCATTTCCATCCTGGAACAGCTACCAGGGTCCCTCCTCCCCTGTGGCTGCAAGTGCTATTGTTCAACCTCACCTTGCCCTGCAAATGGACAATACAACAGGGTCCTGAACCCAGTATCAGCAAAAGTTATGCTGCAATCTCCTTCCAACTGGTTGTCCAACCCTGACACCATTAGTGAGCTGAGAGCTCTTGAAACTGCTGCTGCCACCATTGCAACCATCTCTAAGGTCTCCTGCTGCAGTGCAGCCTACCCTTCACAGTCTGTGTTATGCTCCTGGCCTGATTCCCACTTCCATGAAACAGACCTTTCCTGTCAACCTCTAAGTTGTCTTGGCTTGGAAAATTGTTTCATCTGACTCTTTGTTGCTTCTACCCCTCCAGAATTCTATTTTAGGCACTATTTTAGAATTATCTGGAGAGGAATTTGGGAGAGCTCAGCTGAGTGCTTCTCTACTTTGCCATCTTGGTTCTCCTCTTCTTTCAGATACTCAATAGTTCTCTGAAATTCATCTTGACCTGACTTTGTAAAGTCATCTCAATTCTAAATTCTGGATTTAGAATCAGAGGACCTAGATCTGAATTACAGCTCTGCAATTTACTACTTGTGTGACCTTGAGCAAGTCATGACTTTATTTGGGTCTCAGTTTCCTTATCTGTAAAATCAATCAACCAATAAACATTTATTAAGTGCCTACTATGTGCCAAGCACTGTACAAAAGTCAGTCCTTGCCCTCAAGCTTAGAATCTAATGAGGGGAGATGTCATGCAAACATATATATACAAAGCAAGCTCTATACAGGATAAATTGGAAATAGTTAATAGAGGGAAGGCATGAGAAAAGGGATTGGGAAGGCTTCAATAAAAGATGAAATTTAGTTGTGACTTAAAGGAAGCCTGAGAGGTCAGTAAGCAGAGCAGAAGAGGGAGAATATTACAGGCATGGGGGACAGCTAGAGAAATCTAGAGAAGGAGTAGAACAACCAGGAGGCCAATGCCACTGGATCAAAGAGTATGGGGAGAATGGTGTAAGAAGACTGGACAAGTAGGAGGGGGCTAGGTTATGAAGGTCTTTGAATGTCAAACAGAGCATTTTGTATTTGATCCTGGGCATAATAGGGAGCCACTGGAGTTGGGAGGGTAGCATGGTAGGACCTGTGCTTTAGGAAGATCATTTTAATGGCTGAATGGAGGATTGACTGGAGTGGGGAAAGATTTGAGGCAGGCTATTGCAATAGTTTGGGTGTGAGGGGATGAAGTGTTGGCAGCGTCAGAAGAGAAAGGGTCATATTAGATACTGCAAAGGTGACATCTGTAGGCCTTAGCAACAGATCAGATATGGAGGGAGGGGTGGTGTTTAGATACAGTGAAGAATCTAGGATGACACGTAGGGTGCGAGTCTAAGGAACTGGGAGGATGGGCTGCCCTCTGCTAAAAAGGAAGGTAGGAGGTGGGGAGGATTTAGTGGGAAAGATCATGAGAGGATTGATTATGTCTAAGATCCCCTCCAACTCTTAAGTCTATGATCCTATGATTTCAAGGAGTGACTCTGGAAGCAGCATGCACGTCGTGTAGGAAAAAACGTCGGACTGGCAGATCAGCGAAGACTTTAATCAATAAGGGGCTTCATGGTATAACTCAGGAACCAGATGGACCTTTTAATTCTAGTCTCCTCCTCCTGTTGATTTCAAATTATCCCGTAATTGTACATGGCTATTTGCGTATTTTCCCCCCTTTAGACATAGGGAGGGCAGGGATTATTATTACCTTTCATTGTATTCCCAGCTATTAGCCCATTGCTCCCTAGAGCAGGCAGTAGGCGCTTCATAAACGTTTATTGATCTGTTCACTGAGCTGAAGTACTACTACCGCCTGAGCGATCCTGGATAAGTTACTGAACCTCTAAGTGCGGTGACGTAAGACTGGACGTTGCAGAGACTGCGCTAGCTAACCCTAACGGGTAAGGTGCGCTCCTCTTTTTAACAAAATAATCACAGCTCTGGCCCCCATCCTGCCATAATCGATCAACAGTGAGCCCTGTGGCATTGGACAAAGTTATTCAGCTCCGATCCGGCTTCGGTCTCCTCATCCCTTAAACGAAGGAGTGTGACGAGAAGCACGTTTTGTGGTTTAGACCACAGTAACAACAGAGATATACTCGGGTCTTAAAACCAGAGACCCGCGGGCAGGCTGCGCCTCGCCTCCTCTCCTCTTTTCCTCCTCCCCTTTCCAAAAGGGACCACCCACCACCAAAAAAGGCTCCAAAAAGAACTCGCGCCCCCCGGAGGACGGGAGACGACCGGGCACAGTGTCTGGAACCTTTGTGAAGCGGGTGCGCGTTCGCGGGAGGGACCGGAAAGGGCAAGGAACACGAGCGCGGACGATGTGGGGAGGCTGCGGGCTGAGGGCCCTGGGGGCTCGCGGCTGGAGGCTCGCCGGGGTACGGAATGCGGGCCGACGGGCCGAACCTCCAGGGGCCGCGGCACCAGAAGGTGGGTGGTGATCGCGCTCCCTCGCGTCCCTTGGGCACGCGCTTTGCGGGCGGAGAGGGGAGAGGAGGCTGGCTTACGGTAAATGCGCAGGCGCGGGCTTGGAGGCCGGGAGAGGAAGCGGAAAGGGAGAAGGAATGCTAGAATGCCGGCGGAAAATGTCAGCCCTGGGGCGGGGCCTAAAGGAGCCGAGTGGGGAACCCTGACATTGAACTCTTGGCCACGCTGGTTCAGGTGACCTTGCGAGGGCCTTGGGAGCCCACAGCCCACGACCCGGCCCCGGCCTACCTTTCCAAGAGTTATTTTCTTCCGCTTTATACTCTTAGTTTTTTTTTTAATTGATAAACAGTATTTTCATTCCTTCTCTCACGTTTAAAACAGAAAAAGAAAACGGTTGTAACCATTATTCATAGTCAAGCAAGACAAATTATCGTATTAGTGCAGACCGTCCTGCATTTGAATCCATCCCTCTGTCAGGAGGTGGGTAGACCTAGACTGTCCGGTCTCTGTAACGGTGATGAGGTTAAAGAAATGATGAGGTAGGGAACCATAGGTTTTTAGGGGTGCTCGAGACCCCAAAACACCGACAAAGATCTGCCGAGGGAGCCTGAGCATTTGGGACGCTAATGCCAGCGGGCCAGAACAACCTGAGCCCTTCGTGGAGGCAAGAAGGATTGTGGGAGGGATTGAGGGGTGGGTGGTCAAGTAGTCTGGAGTGACTAGAGGAGGGAGGGTCTTGAGGAGTCTAAGGAGGATCTCGGTGGGACTAGAGGTGTAAGATTTAGGGTGGGAAATAGCCGAAGGCCACCTGGAGGTAACAGACAATACGGGGCTAGGCTAGCTTAAGGGTAACCCCCTTGAACCTGATGGGATACAGTCTCTGGGAGCCCCCTTGAAACTTGCCACTTGAGCTGGCCTTTGCCAGAGGCCATAAGC
>JAQQSZ010017855.1:0-10704 GCA_028646595.1 Phalanger gymnotis | reverse complement strand
CTTCCTTCCTTCCTTCCTTCCTTCCTTCCTTCCTTCCTTCCTTCCTTCCTTCCTTCCTTCTTTCCTTCTTTCCTTCCTTCCCTTCCTCCTCTCTCTTCTCTCTCTCTGTCCACATAAAGAATCATACCCTTACCTGCAGGTGCTCTGCCCAAAGGAATATAAATTTTGATTTCTAAAACCTAGCAAGGTATCATGGGATTTATGGACTAGGTTTCTTTTTTATAGACCATGCCTTGAATCCAAATCCTCCATTGTACAACAATGGGTCCCATCCCAAGCTTCACTTGGTAATTGTTTGGATTCTGATGGCTCAGAGTGAGTATAAAGGTTTCTGTTCTGGCCAGAAACTGTGAGGGTCTTCCCCTCCAAGACCAATTTTATCTTATTTCTTTGACTAGGTAAAAATAGTCATTCTTTGCCTCATTTTTACCTAGCTTTCATCACTGAATGGGCATTGCCTCAAACAAACTGAGGCCTGGGAAAGACCTTAGCTCAAAAAAGTCGAGGCCTCCCACTGCATCGGATGCTATCTCTAGTCATCCTGATCTTTATCTGGCCACTGGACCCAGAGGGCTCAGAAAGAGAGAGTGAGGCTGGTGACTGCACAGCTCTCTGTCACTTCAATCTAATTGACTTACAAGTCAAAACGTCACCTTTCTGACATCATTGGTCCTGTTGAAGAACTAAGGACAAACAACAACAACAAAGGTAACAACAACAATCTCCAATTCATCCCATACGTTGCCTGTTTGCACATAGCTCTTTCATGTGTTTCTTTCCATTAGACTAGCACCTCCTTGAGAGCAGAGACTGTCTTTTGCCTTTCTTTATATCCTCATTGCTTGGTACAGTTCCTGGCATACAGTAGGTGCTTAATAAATGATTTTTTGACTGGCTGAATGGCTGCCTGGATGCAGGCAAAGATTTCCATCATTTCTGACACTCTCAAATGAGCCACACACGTGGTTGGTCAGAAGTAAATGAGCAATGTCATGCTATACAACCTGTTATAAATATATTGACTAGCCTTCTTTCTAATAAGATAAAATATGTATTTCTCTATTTACCATTTAAAGCCTTTCACAATCCGACTCTAACCACCCTCTCCAGATTGACTAGATTTTATCTATTCATAACCTTAGCACTTGTGCAGATAGGTGGTGCAGTTTGCAGAGCACTGGGCTTGGAGTCAGGAAGGTCTAAGTTCAAATTCAGCCTCAGACACTTACTAGCTGTGTGATCCTGGACAAATCCCTTAACCCTTAACCTCTATTTGCCTCAGTTCTATAAAGTGGGGACACACTGGAGAAAGAAATAACAAATCATCATGCTTGGGGTCTCTGGTTTATTTGTGCTACAACATCCCTGGTTTCCTTCAAGGCTACCTCATACACTTTGATTTACATCTACTATGTGTGTGTATACATATGAATAGATAGATAAGAGAGAGATGATGGATAGATAGATGGATGGATGGTTTGATGAATGGATAGCAAGAGGAGAGATTGTATATAATTCTTTATTACTATATATCTATAAATATATAGACATGTATGTGTATACATATGCCTATAGATAAACATATAAATGTTAAATATTTATCATAGAACATAAAAGTCTTGAGAGCAAGGATTATTTCTAGTTTGCCTTTTTCTTCTCCCTCCCAGCACAGTGCTTGGCACATAATAGGCATTCAATAAATATTTATTAAGTGAATGAATGGGTGTCTGGCCAATTTCTCTTCTTGTTCTCTGGAGATTTTTAACTATACTCAGGATATGAACAAGTCAAATATCAAAAAGGGAAAGTGGCCTCTATTTGTTTTTTGGATTTTTTGGAGGGGGGAAGGCAGGGCAATTGGGGTAAAGTGACTTGCCCAAGGTCACACAGCTAGTAAGTGTGTCAAGTGTCTGAGGCCATATTTGAACTCAGTATCCTCCTGATTCCAGGGCCGGTGCTCTACTCACTTCACCACCTAGCTGCCCCAGTGGCCTCTATTTGGACTAAAGCGGGACAGCCTTGTGTTGTATCTCAAAGAGCACAAAAACAAATGCCATCTGAAGAGATGGGTGAGATGCCAGGTCTCAAGCAGGAAGTCCTGCCCATTTCTCTGGCCTTGCATGAGATGCTGCCCTTCCCTCCATCTCCATTGTCTCCTCCGGAAAAATGAGTGCTTTGTATAAGATGAGCTCGCAGTGAATTGCTTGCCTTGAATTAGATGTTAACAAGTCTCTAGTCCCATGCATGCTATGGATTTGGGGGGCATTATTATTTCAGATGGAGTAAGGTGGTATAGCAGCAAGTACCCTACCCAGGATAGCCTGCTAGCACAGGTTCTTTGGTCTGCTTTTCTAGAAAAGACTGCTGAAAAAGGGGCTAACAATCCTACTTTTAATTACATTCACTAGTTCAGGGGAAAGGTCAGCATCCTGAATGTCGGAGAAAAATACAAGCAGAGAAATTACAAGCAGAATGACTAACAGAGCTCTAACTGCCCAAATTAAAGTAATATTGCTGTACACTTTACATACACTACTGGATCGAGATAGCATTTAAATCTGAGTAGTCCAGGAGCTCTGAACATATGTCTACTTAGAGTCTTGACCAGGAAATCAAAAGATCCTTCTCATAAGAGAACCCAAAAGCAAACCTCACCTCCTACAAGCTAATTCCTACCATCAAGCCTCTCCCCAAGCAAGCTTCTCCTTAGTCAAGTCCCTCCCACAATGGGCTCCACATGAGGCCTATTAATGGTCAAGGAAGATCTTATATTCCATTAACATTACAGGTGGCTACAGCAAGTCCCAACAGTACAGTGAGGAGACTTCCAACAGGACCATAAGATAAGACTCGATATAAGACTAAAGGTGAGAACAATGTCCACTAATTTCTATTTGTTTGAACTTGAGGAAAACTCTATGTGATATTTAGACAACTCTCTTTTAAGTTTTACAAAGTTGTTAACATTATATGTGTCACACATTATATGTGTGTTTACATATACACATACTCTCACAGATATACTATTCTATCATTACAGTATATATCCCATACTATCACTGTAGTACATATACTATACTCTATGTGTGGATATATATAAATATATATGTGTGTGTGTGTGTGTGTGTGTTACAAACACACACACACACATATTGTTGCTCACTCGTTTCACTCGTGTCCAACTCACAATGACCACATTTGAGGATTTCTTGGCAAAGATGCTGGAGTTATTTGCCATTTCCTTTTCTAGCTCATTTTACAGATGAGAAAACTGAAGGAAACAGGTCCAAGTCACTTTCCCTGGGTCACTCAGCTACTAAGTTCTGAGGCCAGATATGAACTCAAGTCTTCCTGATTCCAGGCCCATTGCTCTATCTACTGCACCACCTAGATGCAGATATCCAGAGATAAATAGACACAAGAATTTGTTAAGTACCTACTTCATGTCAGAACCAGGGAACACAAAAACAAAGCAGATAGCTATGCATAATGATGTCATTAGGAGTGACCAGGACAGCAAAGGGAAGGTGACATCAGTTCTTCTTTTCACATGTCATCTAAGGTTTCCCTAACTATTCACAGCTTGGTTTTCACTAATTTCCATGGTCAGAGACATTACATCTCAAAGCCAGAATAGAAGAAGAAAGAAAAATCACAGAAGACCACATGGCATTGGAGTTTGTGTTTTCCCAGATGGAAGAAAGATAATTTCTGACTAACAGGTGTGTCTGTGCGTGCACTTGAAAACATGCACGTGTTTGTTTATGTATGTGCATGTGTGCACTCGTTGATCATGCACCTGTGTGTCTGTATTTACTTCTGTACGTATGTATGTGTTATATGTCTGTAGACATGACCAAGGTCTTTGACACTGTCAGTTGTGAGGCCTTAAGGAAAACCATCAACATTTGGCTGCCCAGAGAAGTTCATCATGATTGTATGTCAATTGGGTTTTGGATAATGTGTGGTGCTCTCACGGTTTCCCACTCACCAATGGAGTGAAATAAGGCTGTGGTCTCGTCCCCATTCTTTTTAGCATGATGTTTTTAGCCTGTCAAATACCTTCAATGAGGAGGAACACAGCATCAAGCTACCACACTGATGGAAAATTCTTCAACTTGTAAAGGCTACAAGTCAAAAACAAAGTGGAGGAAATGTTGGTGCATAGTTTTTTGTTTGCAGATGGTTCACTCAATGCAGCCTCTGGAGTTGAGATGTAACAAAGCATGACTCTCTGCTGCTTGTGCTAATTTTGGCCTAACAACTAACACAGGTACTCCATCAGCCAGCAACACACCATACAGACATGAAATAATCATATACAGCAATTGCAGGAGTTTTGAATTCTGTAGATAAATTCATTTACCTTGGCAATATACTTTGATAATGAGGTTGGCACACACATTGCCAGAGCTAGCTCAGTGTTTGGGAGGCTCTGAAGAAAAGTGTGGGAGAGAAGAGGTATTAAACTGATTATCGAACTGAAGTTCTACAGAGCCGTTATGTTGACTTCATTGTTGTATGCCTGTGAAACCTGAACAGTATACCAGCTCCATGCCAGGAAATTGAATCGAGTCCCATTTAAATTGTCTTAGGAAGATTCAGAAGATCAGCTGGCAGGATAAGGTACCAGATGCTGAGGTCCTTACTCGAACTAAACTTCCAAGCATTCAAACTCTACTGCAGAGAGTGCAACTTTGATGGGCTGGCCACATCGTTCAAATGCCAAACGCATGCTTGCCAAAAAAAGACTATTTTATAGATAACTCGTACAGGGCAAGTGCTCACCTGGTAGGCAGAAGAAACAATACAAGGAAAATCTCAAGGTCTCTCTTAATAACTTTGGAATTGATTGCATGGCATGGGAGCCACTGAAACAGGCCCACCCAGCATGGTGTGCCCTCTGAGAAGCAGAATTGAAGTAGTACAAAGGAATTGCAAGATGCAGAAACTTAGAAAATCCACCCCAAATGTTCACACAAACTATTTGTGCCCAACCTGTGGTAGAGAATTCTCAGCCCATCTTGGTCTGATCAGTCACAGTGGGACACACTGAAACTTGACTCAAACATAGTGATGTCATTTTGGTCCTCTTTGAGAATGGACAACAATCATGTACTACTGTAAGTACTTACGAACGTATATAACACAAGAAAGGAGTGAGAGTCAGGCAGGCACAGAACCTTTTGTCACAGTGAGAAGTGAAGTTGGGAGGCAGAGGTGAGAGGTTGAAGCCACTCAGTATGTTCATTCCAGGCAAGATAGATGCTGGTCAAAAGTTAGTCCCCAGCCAGACAACAAAGGCCTGGGCTACAGACACCACAACCATCCATCCTTATGCTGATTTTGTTTCAATGTACAAACCAGAGCTGCTCTGGCAGGCCCTTGGACAACCCACTGATTTTCACAAGTCAAAAGGCATTTTATGTTTAAGGGACATATATAGACATTTGTTACAGTCAAGAGGTGATCTAAGAAGATGTATGGTGTAATGAGAAAAATACAGCTTGGGGATCAGAAGTCATGAAGAGTGGGGGAGGGAAGGAAGAAGACAGAGTCAGACAAAGAGACAGAAGGACACAGAGTGGAGAGAGACAGACAGACAGATAGACAGAAACAGAGAGTCAGAGGTAGGAGAGGGAGGGAGGAAAATGGACAGATAGAGTCAGAGAATAGGGATAATGCTAAATAGAGTGTGTACTTACCTCACAAAGATGTTATGAAGCTCAAGAAAAAGATTTTTTAGAAAGTGCCTTTCCCCAATGGAAGACATCGCTCCCTCTCAGCTCTGCCACCCAGGCTTCCTTGGGCAAGACACTTCTCCCCTTGGGGACTCAGTTTGCTCATCTATAAAGTCTTAACCTGCCTAAAGCCGCACAGAGAGTGGGAGTTGGAGCCCATGTTCAGAACCAGATCCCCTGATTCTCTGCTCAGTACTGATGCTTTATAGCAGACATAAATCATTCTTCTGATGAGTCACAAGTGAATGCATTATCAAGACCTCCAACAGCTGGGATGGATGCCAGCAGCACTGGGCACTTGTGATGCATGGCAGGCTGAGCATGAGCCTGTCAGACCTTATTCTAAGGGATGTACAGTCAATTATCTCCACTGTAGGCACATTATCTCAGCCATAGGCTCTCTCCTTATCACACTTCTATTCAATTCAACAGGTGACTTATTAATCACCTACTATGTGAGACATGATGCCAAGTGATGGAGATTCAAAGACCAAATGAAAAACACCCCTTGCCCTCAAAGAGCTTACGTTCTACTGGGAAGGGAGAAATGCAACATATACCAGAGTAATGTCATCGTAGTAAAAATCAAGCAGTCAGTCAAGGAGCCTTTATAACCTATTCTGCCCAACGCTGAGCAATATATTGGGGAAACAAGCTCTGACCTTACATTCTTTAGGGGGAGATGATGGGTGCAAATACATGTGTGTATGTATGTATGTGAGTATGCATACATGTATGTACCCACATTCCTACATGTGTGCACATATACAAATAGACATATACATGGTACACCCTAAAGATGTGTGTTTACACACACATACATACATATACACACATGCACATGCACACACATGCACCCACATATATTTATAAACCAATTACTCTCCAATAGGGTGAGATCTCCTGAAGGGTCTTAGCCTGCTAGAAGGGAAAGGAATCAAAAGAAAAGTCCAGCACCAACAACACTAACTAGCTGGGTTGACTCTTCTCCTTTCTGCATAGAACTTGCTATCTGGGACTGACTGATAATCTATTGCTGAAGGAAAAGGCTCAGTAGCAGCCAAACTTCTGAGGAGACAAAACCACAGAATTGTCTGCTGTTCCTAGGACAAGGGTTTTCTGTCCTTTCCTGAAAGAAAAAAAAAACTTGTGGAAAGCCTATCTATTATCTGACAGAGCCATTTTTTGAAATATCTTTGCATTTAACTAACTGTGTTCTTAGGTTGATTATTAAAGATAAAGACATCAACAGGCGCTCATGAACTTTTAGGGGATGTGGACTGTCAGAGTGCCTTAAAACTAGGGTGGCCTTGCCTAGAGGACCTTCCCTATGAGTGCATGGGGCAGGTACTCCCCTACTTAGGAAGAACTCTGAATTTCTGATGAGGAAAATAGAGTCTTTGTCCTTCTCTCTCATTAGGGCACTTCCCTTCTTCTGGAATAGAGGAGCTATATTTCAAGGACTTCTTGCCCAAATGTTTTGTAAATGCAGTCCAGATTAAAGGGCTTCAATTCCAATGACTCTTGAGCTAGTCTTAGTTCAATGACAAAGCCACAAATGGCTGCAGACTTGGGTTTGTGGGTGCTGCACTAGAGCTGTACATACAGTCAGCAGAAGTCCAAATGAAGCAATAATGATTTTGCAGGTTGAGAGGGCAAGGGAAGAAAGAATCAACTTTAATTATACTGAAGGAGACAATTTAGTTAATCACTTCCTACAGCAGAGGAGATTTTTCTCCACAAAGACTTGACTCAGGAAATGCAGAATAAGGTCATATCAGTGTCACCTGCAAAGACGGTATGCTCTGAGACGTTCTCTTCCTTTCCCAGGGAAATCATGCAAACACCCCCACATGCAGAGTCACACGCAACAAAGTGAACATCCAGTGTAGAATCACAGAGCTGAAATTTGGAATGTCAGTGACGAGCACTAGGCTAGACAGAACCTGTCATCATCCATTTCCCATCACAACTCTAGGCTTACTAGCCCCCTTAGCAGTCCCCAGTGCTCTGTCCTCAGCTCCCTCCTCTCTCTGTGGTCCCTGCTGGTGCCAAGTCCCATACTTTCTCCATGGTACCACACTGTGCCCTGTATCTATGTAGCACCTAGCAATTCTACTCCAACACCCCCACCACTCTCAGGGATGTCCTCCACTAATAAGGTTATAGCCATTAAAACTATACCTTATGAGCACTCGTTAATGTGGGTACATTTTATAGCCAACTTTAGTGCATAGCAAAAGCATTCAACGAAATAGCGTGATAAGAAAAGTAGGAAGCAAACATCCCCGCATAAACCTGGTACAGTCACATGTGTGTGCCCCTCCTTCTCCTCTTCCTCCTAATTATAAAATTCACAACAACAATAATAGTTGGTATTATTATTATTGCTATTATTATTATTATAGATAGTATTTCTATGGAGCCCCCATGTGCTAGGCACTGTTCTAATTGCTTTCCAATTATTATTTCATTTGATCCTCACAACAACTGTGAGAGGTAGATGTTATTAATATCCTCAGTTTAGAGTTGAGGAAACTAAGGCAAACAAAGGCTAAGTGGCTTTCCCAAGGTCACACATCCAGTAAGTGTCAGAGGTCAGATTTGAACTCAGCTTTCCTGACTCCAAACACAGGGCTCTATCCACTGTGGCACCTAGCTGCCTCAGAGTTCCACTTCCAGTGTGAATTTTTAGGCCCCCTTCCCACTTCCAAAAGGGGATGGGCCGGGTCCTTGCCCATCTCTTCTCTCTCCTTAAACAATGGCGCTAGGTAGACTTGAACATATGCTGCTTGGGTGAGCGAGAACTGACCAGGTACAATCCATCTAGTAAATGGAAGCTAATGTGGCCTTACTACTTTCTCTTCTACTGTACTTGACCATCCATTTGTTTTTGCTCAGTAGTTTCAGTCATATCTAACTCTTCATGATCTCGTTTGGGGTTTTCTTGGCAAAGATACTAGAGTGATTTGTCATTCCTTCTCTGGCTCATTTTATAGATGAAGAAACTGAGATAGATGGAGTAAAGTGACTTGTCCAGGATCACATAGCTAGTAAATTATTATTACTATTATTATTATTATTATTTGAGATAGTATTTCTATGTAGTCCCCATGTGCTAGGCACTGTTCTAATTGCTTTCCAATTATTATTTCATTTGATCTTCACAACAACTGTGAGAGGTAGATGTTATTAATATTCTCAGTTTAGAGTTGAGGAAACTAAGGCAAACAAACTACTACTGAAGCCAGATTTGAACTCAGGAAGATGAGTCTTCTTGACATCAGGCTCTGCATTCTATCCCTTGTACCACCAAGCTACCCACTGAACCTTACAGTGCACCTAATTTAAGAGAATTGGACTATAATTGGCTTGTGTTACCAGAAGATAGAAACTAGAAGTTGTTTGGCCCACATAAAGATGAGATCGAAATGTATAATGACCCATTAGAAATCTCACAAATTTTTTATGTTTTGGTAAGGTAACCCTTTAAAGTGCTGATAAATAGTATGTTGTATTTCTGAAACCAGTTATAAGCTGGTGTTTCAACAATTCGGCTAGCAGCTGCTGTGGGGATGAAAGACCAACACAAGCTCAATAACAAGAACACTACCAACACAGGTTCTTTTGATCAGCTTTACTAAGGAAAGCAACATTAAGGACTTAATCTTATTTCAATCTAACATACAAATATCAATCACTTAGTTCAGGGGAAAGAGCCAGCACCCCGAACTTCAGAGCAAATACAAACAAATTACAAACATACATTTATAAACAGACCAAATACATTCATAGTTACCAAGAAACCAATATCTGAGTTCACGAGCCGGGGAGCTCGTAACAAAGGATGGCCCAGAGTCATGAGCTACTTCTCCTGTGGCTCAGAGCCCCAAGGGAGAATGCCAACCTCTGGATTTATATATCTTGCTCAGGGTCAAAGATGAGTCACATATGTAACACACCCATGTGACCTAAAAGTGGCACAAAATGCAACTTAAACCCACGTGGTCTAAAAGCCTCTGATGTCACAAATATGTCACTCAAACCCATGTAAACTAGGCTTTCCCTTGAGACAAGGAGGTTATCCAGGACTCCTAGTTTAATCAAAGAAACAAAGGCCAAACTCTTCAAGGGCACTTGATTGAATAACTGCTAAAAGCCCATCTTAATTACCAATACATCTGGTGTGTCAATGCACATTGGTGATAGTCCATTTGTATATATTTGTTTTGTAGATAGGAAATAAATAATTGTACCATGCTTGATTTATGCTTTTTTTACTCCCATTTTTGTGGAGACTTAGACATGATCCACCAATAAAATTCTAGAATAAAATATACACCATACATACACACAGTACATACACACATACATACACATATCCATCCATATTGAATATATACACATACATATTTGTATACGTGTGTGTACTCAATTCCCTGGATCACAGGGTGGGGGCACTAATGAGTCAAAATGTGTCAAAAAAAGAGCATAGCTCCTCCTCTCCTGAGGCCTTCCTGACTGAACTTCATCCAGGCTACATACCTAGATGCCTTTCAAAGGTGCATCTTTTTGGAGAAAGGAGTGAGTCCAGCTCTCCAGCCCCTCTACACCCAGCAGTGGTTTGCACTCCAGGGACAAGTTACTAAATATTACATTTCAGCTCATGGCTAGATCTCCCAAAGGGGGGAGGATGAGGAATGAAAAAGTGCTTGGTGACAATAGAATGAGGTATGAAAAAGGATTTTATTTCCTACTTGCAAAAGAAATACTAAAACCTAAATGACTCTCCAAAGGATATATTGACACAACAGCTTACAAAAAGCTATAGTAGCTTCATTTTTAACTATTATGATCTCTTAGGACCCTGACACTTAAATCTTTCTTTTTTAATTTATTTTTGACATGTTTGGTTTTCAGCATTGATTTTCACAGGCGTTTGAATTACAAATTTTCTCCCCAT
>JAQQSZ010017854.1:0-10704 GCA_028646595.1 Phalanger gymnotis | reverse complement strand
AAAAAAAAGAATGCACAGTATAGAGGAAGAGAACACAGTATTTGGAATCAAAAGAGTTTGAATACTGTCTCTATCCTTCACCTGTGTGACTTTTGTTATGTGGTCACATGAGTTCTCTGGGCCTCATTTATAAAAACAGGAGGTTGAACTAAATGATTTTTAATTTACTTTCCAGCTCCAAATCCTTTGAACATATGACATTGGCTGGAGGCTGAGTATCAAGTAATATATGCTATTGCCAAATAGTCCTATCAAGTTATTAACAGAATCTCAGATACTAGGAATGTACTTATTCAGTCATCATAATGATTATATTAGACTGAGTAATCAGAAATTCAATATACTTTTATTTCCTTCAACATTGACATACTGGGGCCTTAGAAAATCACCTACTGCATTCTTACAGATAATGAAAGAGAATAAGGGAGCAAACAAACACTTATTAAGCACCTTCTAGGAGCCAGGCACTGTGCTAAGTAAGCAATTTACAAATATTATCTAATTTGTTCCTCACAACAACCTTAGAGGTTTATGATTGTTTTTGTTCAATATTTTAAAATATTGAATTATATCCTCAGCCCTATTTAAATAATAAATGCGCTGAATTTCATTATCACCATCCACAGAATTTTATAATTACAAGGGATCACAGAAATCATCTAATCCAAATCTATATCCCAAGAGAAATCTTTGGTACAATACAAATACCACTAGCTCTGGAATCAGATGAATTAGGTTCAAATCTACTATCTGATACTACCTACATGACCTTGGATAAATCATTAATCTGCCTGAGCCTTTGTGTCCTTATCTATAAAATGAAGGAACTGTACTGGATAATTTCTGAGGTCCCTTTCAGCCTGAAATCCGTTCTTCTATGAAATCCTCTTTATATCTTAATTAGAACATGGATGATGACAAAAACTGATTACTAGTGGTTTAAAACTCTATGGAGTTGGAAAAAGTAATTAGTTGTCTTCAATGAATCTAATTTACTTCAACTGGACAAATGTAGTGTGCTGAAAACTTTTGAGTATAATTGCTAAACAATATGAGAGATTTTTGAGGAACAATAAAAAATATGAAAGGTGCCACAGTACTAAAGATAAATACTATCTTGATTTACAGAAAAAGACTGATTTTTTAAACTACTTGCTAGTGTGATTGATATAGATTTCTGACAATAGTGCAGAATAGATTTTTAGGGAGGTGGTATATGAGCGCTTAGAAAGGGAAACGGGTCACTAAAAGAAAGCATACATTCACTAAGAATAAGTTGTACTAAATTAATTTAATGTCTTTTTCTGACAATTCTATACTGTTGGTTCATGAGAATGCTGTGGAGATAGTATTATGGAATTAGAGCAACATATTTGAAAAAGTCCCATATTAAGTCCCAATACCATCCAATTAGACATTATTGATAACTCCAAAGGTAACTGATGAATCAATGCCAATTTGGAGTAGACTACCAGAGTATCACAAGGATCTGTCTTTGGCCTTGTTACCTGTAATATGAAAACACATTTACCCTTATCAAACTTTTTTATCACATACAGTTGGGGAAATATAGAAAATGTAATAAATAAAAATATGAGATAAATATCTAGCATTATGAAGTGGAAAGAAAGCTGCCTCTAGAGAAAGAACACCTGGATTCAAATCCTAGCTCTCAAGCTTACTGCCTATGTGACTCTTCTGAAGTCTTTTACCCTACCTAGGCCTCCATTCTCTCAACTATAAAATGAGGGATTTGGATTAGATGGCCTCTGAGGTTCCAGTTCTAGATCTGTGACTCCAAATCTAGAATGATAGGTGAAAACAAACAAGAGGGAATTTCAGAAGTATAAACATAAAGTACTTTGCTTTGATTTAAACAATCAATTTTAGAAGTACAGAAAAGGGAGAGGAAACATGGCATCCTTGGGACTGGACTGGACTCCATCATTCCCACCATCAAGAAACACAGTATCCTTCAATATTATATGAGCCCTGGTATTCACATGTTATCCTTATCCCCACCACCCTCTGCTCCTCTGATTGGAGTACTAGAAGGTAAAGCAAATGCTTTCTGGGCAAACTATCCCTTCATTTTCCATATAACTGCACTCCTTTGTACTAGACTCCATCATACCCCTATGACTGGTATCTTCTATCCTCCTATTCCATCTGTTTAGCTTCCTTCATGTATTGTCTTTCCTTGATAGATTGCAAGTTCCTTGATGTCAGGAACTATTTTTTTTTCCTTTTTCATATTTGTATACCCAATGCTTAGCATAATGTCTGGCACATAGTAGGTGCTTAATAAATGTGTATTGACTTACTCACTGACTGATAAGACAGTAAGTTCACATTAAAAATATACATAACACATACATACATATGCATATACATATATACACACATACATATACATATATGTATATGTGCATATATGTGTGTATACATATACATATATATTATATGTGTGTGAATGTGTGCATATATTTGTTTGTTTATGTGAGTTGGAGTGGACTAGAAACTCCACATGAGTTATCAATGTGATAAGAAAGCTTAAAAGAAAAGCTTATCAAATCTTTGGCTAATTACGTAAAATATATGGCTAAAGGTTGGTTTTATTACCACTGTACCTCTTTTCTGGTGACTACTTCAGGAGTATTGTCATGTCCTGTACTGTATATAAAATTTCAGGAAGGTCATTGACATCCAGATACTGAAAATGTCTCAAAATAATTCTTTAAATATATCTCTTGCAGGAAATGCAGAAGTTGGCCTAAAAAGAGACTTGGGAAGGTATAAATCCCGTTTTCAAATTTTTGGAAGTTTGCTATTTGGAAGAAGTAGATTTGCTTTGACTGACCGAAAAGTCAGAGTTAGAAACTCCAGGTAGAAGTTATCCAGAGAAACAATTAAAGTTACCCCTAAATAGTTTTCCTCTGATTTCTCTGTCACAGGAGCTAATCAAATACAGGCTAAGTGATTAAATATAAGAAGTTTTGTAGAGGGCATTTATGACTCAAGTCGAAATAGAACTAAATGATCTGAATTCTCTTTTAATTGTACTTTTATATGATTTGTTATCTAACCAATTAATATACTGATCATGATAGCATTTGTTTATTAATAAACTACATAACCATTAAATCACACTTTTAGGGTTGATTCATTGTACTTAAAACGATCATTTTTTTTTCCTGGCAACAGAGATAGACATTTGTAAACTGCATTGTTCTCTATATCTCCATCCTTTTACTAAATTCAATATTCAGGGTCTTTTTGCTGACCCCATAATATTGGAACTGTGAACGACTATGACTAATTGTGAAGGATGTCTGTAAGAACCGAGGGAGAATGTGGAAAATTCCCCAGACTAGCTATTGTATACATATAATAAATCAAGTGGTAGCTGACATTGATCCAAACATGTTAGGCTACAGAAAAAGAATCACTAACAGGTCAGCATCTTCTCATATATTAGAAAGAATATTTAGCACCATGGGGCATCTATGCAGTTAGCATCAAGTCAGAGATCATTTAAATGACATCTAATTCATTCTGATGGGCATACTATTTGCATAGTGCACTTGGCATTAAATATGATGGCAGAGATCCATGGAGAATTAGCCATCAATAACAATAACAACTCTCTCCAAAGTTACCTCTGATTTCTTAGTTTCCTTTTCTCAGTCTTCATTTTTGTCAACCTCTCTGTGGGCACAAATTTAATACAATTTATCACCCTCTCCTTCTTGATATTCTCTTTTCTCTAGGTTTTAAGGATACTGCTCTGTCTCTTGGTTTTTCTCCTGCCTATATGATTGCCCCTTCTCTGTCTCTTTTTCTGGATTCTCATCCAGATCCAACCCTCTAATAATAGGTGTCTGACAGTATTTTTTTTAATGTGCCCTGTTTTCTTCTCCCTTTATACTACTTTGAGTGATGATTACATCATTGCCCATGAATTTAATCACTACCTTTATGTTAATGACTCTCAGATCAACTGTCCTGCTCCAACCTCTCTGATGATCTCTGATCTCACATTTCTAACTGCCATTCAGACATTTTGAAATGGATGTCAAATAGAAAACCTAAAGTCAGCATAACCAAAACAGAACTTGTTATCTTTTCCTTTAAACTTTACTCCCTCCTATCTTCTCTGTTATTGTACAGGGCAACATCATCCTCCTGGTCCTTCAGGCTGAAAACCTAGGAGCCAACTTTTATTCCTCACTATCTCTCACCCCCTATATCCAATTGGTTGTCATGGTCTGTCATTTTAATCTTTGCAATATGTCTCCCAATATGCCCCCTTCTCTCACATTGCTATCACGCTTCATCACCTCACACCTCGACTATTGCAATAACCTCCTGGTAAGACTGCCTGCCCCATGCGTCTCCTCACTTCAATGTATCCTCCATTCAACCACCAAAAGGATTCTCCTAAAGTATGAGTCCAATCATTACTTAATAAACTACAGTGACCCCCTATAGCCTCCAAATTCAAATATAAAATCTTCTGATGGTGTTCAAAGCCCTAACCCCTTCTCACCTTGCCAGTCTTCTTATACATTATTTCTCACCACTTAATCTTTTTTTCCCCATTGATACTGGCCTCCTAGCTGCTCTACAAACAAGACACTCCATCTCTTTGCTCCAGGAATTTTCTCTGGCTCTTCTCCCAGGCCTGGAATGCTCTTTCTCCTCTACCTAATGGTTTCCCTGACTTTAAATCTGAAGCAAAATCCCATCTTCTACAGGAAGCCTTTTCTAACCATTCTTCATTCTAGTGCCTTCTCTCTGTTAATTTCCTCCTATTTATTCTGTATTATAGCTTCTTTGTATATATTTGTTTGTTGTCTTCCCTTTAGATTGTAACCTCCTTAAGGACAGGAGCTTGTCTTTTGCCTCTTTTTTGTATCTCTAGAGTTTAGGATGGTGCCTGGTGCTTAGCTTCTTAAGAAATGTTTACTGATTGATTGATTGTAAGATATATAGACAAAAAAACCGATAAGCCATGTCAGAGCTGGTGCTATGCTTCATACTTTTTGAAACCCATTTCAGAATCCAATTTTTTCCCATACTTCAAAAACCAAAATAGTTTTTGCGCACTTATGAATGTTCTCTCCAATGATGCAGATCACAACCTATCTATCCCTTGCTCATGTCCCCTCATGTTGTTTCAGTTGTGTCCAACTAGTCATGACCAATTGGAGGTTTTCTTGACAAAGATACTGGAGTGGTTTGCCATTTCTATCTATAGCTTATTTTACTGTTGAGGAAATTGGGGAAAACAGGGTTAAGTGTCTTGCCCAGGGTCAAACAGCTAGTAAATATCTAAGGCCAGATTTGAACTCAAGAAGATGAGTTTTCCTGATTCCAGACTTGGTGCTCTACTACTAAATCTTTAGGGAAAAAGGATGTCCATTTCCAATAATTTGTAAAATAGTTCCCAAAAACTAATTTTCAAAAATCTAAATCTAGGATTATATTAATTGCACATGTGTTCATTTGGAAAGTTTATTATCACTATAGCCAGATCATTTGTTTTTAACAAACCATTTTCAGTAGAAACAAAACACCTGGAAAAGTTATTATAACTTAAAGATTTCAAGTTGTTGTCAGAGGGCATGATTTTTTTTCACTTTCAAACAAGTTAAATGGCATTGCTTTGTGTGAACAAAGTGGGCAATGTTTTGTCAAGTGCCCTTGGATCCATGTAGTTACGATTAGTAACTACCAGCCACCCCCATTTAATATAATGTAGGATGATAATTTTGTTTAGAAAATAATAGATGGTTGACAAGCAGAAAGAAATAATTTCCACTTCAGAAACCTGCTGGGAAACTGTGCAGCTTAACTTCTGAGCAGAAAATCTACACTGGAAGAAGTGATATTCAAAGATGCCATAATGGGATGTTTTAATATGTTTCCCTGCATTGTCCCTTCATATACTTTATAAACACTCCATAATGTGTGGGCTCCTGTTGGGATGCCTTAAACAGCGGCTTTCATTGTGACAGGTCATAAATACTGTCCTGCTGCTCCATGCTTTACAGGGGTTGAGGGTAATTGTGTGGAGCTTAAAAACATATTGGAAGCATGACCCTGTGCCCCATGAGCTAAACACAAAAAGAAACTTATGAACATAGAAAGTTTCCATTTTATTCTTGAGTCACAGAGCATAGAAAAGAACAACAAAGGAGACCATGGCAGAGGAGATTTAAAAGAAAAAAAAACTTCATAAACCCAGCTGTGAGTATGAAAGGGAAGAAAATTTTATTTCCTTGTTGTCCTGTGAAGTTGATTAGCACATATAAAAACAGTCCTTTTGCTCATTTTGGTAGGAGAAGTGCTGACTCAGGCAGGTAGAGAAGGCAGAAGTAATAGACTTTGATGATTTTGTGTTTCCCCCATAGTCCTCAAATTATGTTGTCATCAAATAGTATTTGTGATGTGTTGGCAATGCCAGGAAACTTGCCTCTGATGGGCAAACAGAGAGATAGGAAAAAAGGAATGAAGGTGAAGGTTTAGCTTCTCCACTTAAAGCAGCAATGAAAATGGTATAATTTGTGCCAAAAGACAGAAATCATGAGAATGGGAATTGGGACCAAACTACCATGATCAATTTTGTTAGGAACCTGCCTACTTAAACCTTTCTTGAAAAGAGCCAAAATTATCAAGTGATCTCAGATACATTCTAAGTGTTTGGAAGAAGGAGTCATACATAATGGCTTGACCCTCTGTAGCAACAATCTGGCTAGCAGCTACTGTGGCTCTGTAAGACCAATAACACCAGCATGCAGAAGGCCTACTAACACAGGTTCTTTGATCTGCTTTCTAAGGAAAGAAACTTTAAGGGGCTAGCAATCTCAGTTTAATCAAACATACATGTATCATTCATTTAGTTGAGGGGCACTTGAGGATCACCATTTAGAACATGAGAAATCAGTATGGAAAAGCTCCAACCATTAGCACCAAGTCATATACAATTCAACAACTCTCCATTTTCTTAATGCTTGTTTTTATTGATGAGGAAACAGGCACAGGAAGGTTAAGGGACTCAGTAACAGAGATAATAAGTGTCTGAAGCAGGGTTTGAACACATTTTCCTGACTCCATATACTATCCACTGTACTACCTAGCTGTCCTCAATTGCCTCCTGTACTCCCAGTGAAGAAGGGAAGGAGGTGAACAGAACTGGCAATCTAGCGTATGGCCAGAGTGAAAGGTGAGATAAACACACAGGTCTTAGATGACTGGAATCCAAATTACTTTGACTCTGATTGCTTCATCCTGGTAAATAAGAGACCAGAAAATTTCTGGCAATGATTGTTTTCCAGTGTATCTGTCTCTGTTTCTATCTCTCTGTCTCTGTCTCTGTCATTGTTTCTCTTTTACTCTCTCTCTCTCTCTCTCTCTCTCTCTCTCTCTCTCTCTCTCTCTGTCTCTCTCTCTGCCTCTGTCTCTGTCTCTGTCTCTGTATCTCTCTTTCTGTCTCTTTCTCTCTCTCTTGCTACCTCTCTTTGCTCTGCCTCTTTCTGTTTCTGTCTCTCTCTTCTTCATCTCTCTCTTTGTCTCTTCTCTGTCTCTATTCTCTCTGTGTGTCTCTCTTTATCTCTGTCTCTGTCTCTATTTCTCTGTCTCTGTCTCTCCTCTCTGTTTCTGTCTCTGTCTCTGTCTTTCTCTGTCTCTCTTTATCTCTCTCAGAGAATTAATTCATTTTGTGTATTTTCCACTTAATTCTAGAGGAAGAAAAAGAAGGCCATTTTTGTATTTTCACATACAAATTTTTTAAAAGATCACTAAATGGACAAATAATAAATTTGGAGTGACACATTTTTGTTATTGCTTGATGTAAAACTTTGCTTAATCTAAAACGCTGATTAGAAGTGGCTTTTGTGCCAATTAATTCTTTGTCAATATTTATTTATACAAGGCACATTGGCTCTTATTCAACTAAGATTATCAAAAGTGATCTCAGTCACAGATACCACAGACAAATCTAGATAGCAGCCCCATATACTTTATAAAATCTGTAAGACTTGTCACTCCATAGGAAATGATGCTTCAAGAAACAGTAAGGAACAATGAATGTTTCTACTCCAAGTTCTAATATTCTAGCAAAAAAAAGCCCATTGACGGATGCTTAAAGCATCTATTAGTGCTTTGTCCATAATCGGTAGTAGATAAATATTTGTAGTTTGATTCAGAGGACTTTGATTTGGCTAAAAGAAGAATTTTAACAATTTAACAGCAATATTTGAGGCCAGAGGAACCAAGCCTTTTCCTTATCATCATCATATCACCATCATCATCATCATCATCATCATCATCATCATCATCATCAATTTGCTTTAGAATATAACTTTATTTTTTAAAAGAATTGGTTATATAATATTTCCAAGAACAATACATTTATAGTATTTGATTTTTTCTTACAGATTTGAACATCAATAAAACATGAGTGTTTCAATATGCAAAAGACAAAAGAGGATCCTATAGGAAAAAATCAACTTCCATCATACTATTTGTTCTTTTATGTATGCAACAAATTTTAAAGTAATAGTAACAAACTGTCCTTGTTTATGTTACTTTCTGAACCTCCTTCTACATTTCACTGTGAATATTTTTATAATTTTATTGACATACTCTGTTTTCTTCTTTTTCATCATCATATCTATCTATGAACTCCTTCACCAACAAGTCCATAATAACTCCATCCAAACTAAGCTGTGTCTTGTAACATTTGAGTATAGTCATGTAAAATAAATCTACACATTGGCCATATGGGGAAATTCATCCCACTATACACATCTACTCTATTACCTTTCAGTCAAGAGTTGGGAACCATGATTCTACATCAGCTCTCTGAAGTCATGACTGGTCATGTAGCATCTTTGTGTGCAATTCTCTAGGACTTAAATACTAAGCCATAGATAGATTATGTTCTGCATTGGTGAGTGAATTCCCACATCAGTGCAATTATAGACCCTTTGCATATTCAACTATTGATTTGAGTTATAGGACAGAGATAGAAAAAGAAAAAAATATTTCCAACTAAAGAACACAGAAGACAAATGCATAGTTTCTAAAACTTCTAAGTTAGTTGAAAGGAACTAAAAGACATTCAAAAGTTATTAAGATTGCAAAAATAAAATTTAGTTGAACAAATATTATAGATATAAAAGAGAAATATATTAGACATCATCTAGGACTGAAGAACTTGATAAAAGATCTTTTAAGAAAATCAAATTTTTTCAACTTCTTAGGGTTATACATCTCTTTTTTTATCAATGTATTAAAATATTATTGGCATTTATCTTTGAAAGGATGTATCAGTTAGAAAGATATTCAACCATTTCCCCGACATTGTGGGAAGTTAGTCCAAGATCTCTGCTTATGGAATACCCTTATATTCCAGGAAAATAATCCTTCCCAAAGAAAATGTTAATTTTAAAAATATATTATTGATGTCTTCCATTTCCTGGCAATCACCTCCAAGTGTGAAACCCATTACATGTGTTAAGACATCCTGGATTCCCCCCCAGGAGAATCTATAAATGCTAGGGAAAAAAACGCCAATGAATGCTGAAAGGGGAAGCAAGTAAATAAATCCCTACATTGTAGATGTATATACATTTTATATATTTATATATATGTGTGTGTGTATATATATATATGCATGTATGTATGTATATTCCCTTCACCTACTCTAATACTAAGGTCCTATGAATTACACACATCATCTTTCCATGTAGGAATGTAAACAAAACAGTTCAACTTTATTAAATCCCTTATGATTTCTCTTTCTTGTTTACCTTTTCATGCTTCTCTTGATTCTTGTGTTTGAAAGTCAAATTTTCTACTGAGAAAGCTTGAAAGTCCTCTATTTTATTGAAAATCCATATTTTGCCTTGGAGCATGATACTCAGTTTTGTTGAGGAGGTGATTCTTGGTTTTAAGCCTAGCTCCATTGACCACCAGAATATCATATTCCAAGCCCTTCGATCCCTTAATATAGAAGCTGCTATATCTTATGTTATTCTGATTATGTTTCCACAATACTCAAGTTGTTTCCTTCTTTCTGCTTGAAGTATTTTCTTCTTGATCGAGAGCTCTGGAATTTGGTGACAATATTCCTAGGAGTTTTCTTTTTGGGATCTTTTTTTTCCAGGGGTTATCAGTGGACTCTTTCAATTTCTATTTTGCCCTGTGGCTCTAGAATATCAGGGCAGTTCTC
This sequence comes from Phalanger gymnotis, assembly GCA_028646595.1. NCBI lineage: Eukaryota > Metazoa > Chordata > Mammalia > Diprotodontia > Phalangeridae > Phalanger > Phalanger gymnotis. The sequence continues at coordinate 464 of JAQQSZ010017854.1, read as the reverse complement.
CTTGGTAATTTCTTGAAGATTATATCTAGACTCTTTTTTGATCATGGCTTTAAGATAGTCCAATAATTTTTAAATTATCTCTCCTGAATTTATTTTCCAAGTCAGTGGTTTTTCCAATGAGATATTTCACATTGTCTTCCATATTTTCATTCCTTTGGTTCTGTTTTATAATATCTTGATTTCTCATCAAGTCACTAGCTTCCACTTGCTCCAGTCTAATTTTTAAGGTAGTATTTTCTTCAGTGGTCTTTTGGACCTCCTTTTCCATTTGGCTAATTCTGCCTTTTAAGGCATTTTTCTCCTCATTGGCTTTTTGGAGCTCTTTTGACACTTGGGTTAGTCTATTTTTTTAAGGTGTTATTTTCTTCAGTATTTTTTGAGTTCTCTTTTAGCAAGTCATTGACTTGTTTTTTATAGTTTTCTCTCATCATTCTCATTTCTCTTCCCAATTTTTCCTCTACTTC
>JAQQSZ010017853.1:0-10704 GCA_028646595.1 Phalanger gymnotis | reverse complement strand
TTCACCAGTCATCAGAGGTCACTAAAGACCTCTCTGAAGTCAAATCTCTTCAGCTATATATGGAAAACTATATATTGAGAAAAAGAAACAAGGAGGAAGGAAAGTGATTCATATACCCAGCAACCCAATAATTCCATTAACAGGAATTTATTCACTAGAAGAGCTAGCCAAAGTGGGAAAAGCACCAGAGCCTGATTCATTGATGTAGCTAGATGACAAAATGGTTAAAGTGATGGACCTTATGTCAAGAGGACCTCAGTTCAAATTCTGCCTCAAACATTTACTAGCTGTGTAAACTTTGGAAAAGTATATAACTCTTCTCTGTCTCAGTTTACTCACTTGTAAAATGGAGATCATGATAGATCTATTCTCCCTCCACGAAGGGTGTTGCAAGAATCAAATGAAACAATATTTATAACACACTTTACATACCTTAAAATGCTAGGTATTATTACTATCAGTATTATCACTACTACCCTTTATCATCATCGTCATCATCACCATTATCTGCTAGTTAGGTGGCAGAATAAATATTAGACAGAAGTAAGAGGATCTGACATCAGAAAAAGAAGACAGGAAGTAGGCATGACTGAGAGACAAAATAAAATCAAACTCCATGTAGCTAGGCAATGCAAAAGTGGCCTAGAAATATGACTGAGTTAATTTCCAGAATACCAAACAATTGAGGTCAGGGACCTTATTGGCGCAGCAATGCTGGACATTTCTTCAGATTAATGGTGAAGCGTAGCTCTTATTATCATCACCCTAGGCTCTTTTAGAATTATTCTTAGCTCTTTTCTAGTTATGTGGAGGCTGAAGAGGGATCAGAATGATTCCATAAAAAGGATTTTGTCTCTGGGGTCAAAGGACGTTGGTTTGAATCTTGTCTCTGTTAAAAAAAATGATGGGGGGCTAAGATGGCAAAGAAAGGGGGGGATTTGCCTAATTTATCCCCCTAAAACTTCCAAAGAACTTTAAATAGTGCCTCAAAACAACTTCTGGAGCAGGAAAATCCACAAAAGAGTGAGGTGAAACAATTTTTTCCAACCCAATACAACTTAGAAAGTTGGCAAGAAAGGACTGTTGCAACAGGGTGAGGATGGAGCACAGTCCAGCACAGAGCGAAACCCAGCAAGACAGCAATAGGCTGTGGGTACAAATGAATCAATGTCAGCAGTGTTAGCTTCCAGACCTTGCAGCTGACAGACCATAAAGAGGTCAGACAACTAGACACAAGTTGATTACAAAGGTGTCTTTGCAGGCACCAGGGGCAGGGATCTGTTGCATCGCCCATAATTGGATCCAAAGCACAGTCCTGGGTCTCAGTCCCAGGTAAAGGAGGAGCATTAGCACACCAGTGCACACCAGTCACAGGGAACCTGAGTCCCTGTTCACAGTTCCAAGGTGGAAAAAAGTGCTTGTAGTCACTCACAGACCAGAGTATAAAGCAGGAGAGTAGAAATACTCTTCTTCCTAGATCATACCACCTTGGAATAACAAAAAACTTACAGGTTCCCAGAATTACCTCTGAAAACACCTGCAAAAAAAGTTCTGAAGCTTGGGACAGTGCCCCCTCCACTCCAGAAGCAGAGCCCCACTTTAGTATAGAGTTAAAAATCAAGAAAAAGGCTGAAAAAATTTTAAAAAATAGCAGGAAAAGATATTGACTATAGAAAGTTATTATGGTGATCACAAAGATCAAAATGCAAATCAGAAGAGAGCAAAATCAAAGCTCCTATATCCAAAGCCTCAGTGAAAAATATGAATTGGCCTTAGTCCACAGAAGAGTTCAAAACTGATTTTTAAAATCAGCGAGAGAAGTAGAGGAAAAATTGGAAAGATAAATGAGAGTGACATAAGAAAATGGTGAAAAAAGTCAACGGCATGGAAAAGGAGGCACTCACACACACACACACACACACACACACACACACATATTAAAGAAAACAACACCTTAAAACAAAACAAATAAGCCAAATTGTAAAAGAGGCAAAAAATTCTAATGAAGGGAAAAATGCCTTGAAAAGCTAAATTGGCAAAATGGAAAAAAAGATATACAAAAATTCACTGAAGAAAATAATTCCTTAAAAATGTAGAATTGGCTAAATAGAAAAGGAGGTACAAAACCTCACAGAAGAAAGTAATTGCTTAAAAGTTGGAAATGGGCAAGTGGAAGCTAATGACTCCATAATATATCAAGAAACAATAAAACAAAATGAAAAATGAAAAAAATAGATGAAAATGTGAAATATATCAGTGGAAAAACAACTGACCAGGAGAAAAAGTCCACGAGAGATAATTTTAAAATTATTGGAAAAACAAAACCAAAAAAAAAAAAATATTGGGCTACCCAAAAGCTACGGTTAAAAAAAATGATCTAGACATCACCTTTCACGAAATTATCAAGGAAGACTGCCCTGATATTCCAGAAGCCAAGGGTAAATAGAAATTGAAAGAATCCACTGATCCCCTCCTGAAAGAGATACCCAAATGAAAACTCCCAGGAATATTACAGGCAAATTCCAGAGCTCCTGGATGAAGGAAAAAATGTTTCAAGCATCCAGAAAGAAATTATTTTAATATCATGGGGCCACAGTCAGGATAACAATAGATAAGATCTCTTTCAGACCTCTTTTATCCCATTCTACAATCTCTACATAACTTTTGCCATTTTACCTCTCCCTTTCCCATTCTCCTAGTGCATTTTTATTTCTCAACATGTAATTTTATATTTTAGATAATCATATCATCACATTCAAATTGTACCTGTGCTTTCTATGTATACCTCTTCTTATTGCCCTAATAATGAGAAAGTTCCAAATTCACTCCCTTCCTCCCCTCACCTCTCATTGAGAAGATAAGAAATTTGACATAGGTTATACATGTGCAGTCATGGAAAACATATTTCCGTTTTAGTCACATTGTGAAGGTAAAAAAGGAAAGAGACTAAATAAGAAAAATAATGTTTAAAAACAATATGCTTTGATCTGCATTCAGAATATATCAATCTCCTTTGGAGATAAATAGCAGTTTTTATCACAAATCCTTCAAAATGGTCTTGTATCATTACATTGCTGAGAATAGCTAAGCCATTCATGGTTGTTCATAATAGTATATTACAGTTACTATATACAATCTTCTCCTGGATCTGTTCATTTTACTTTACATCAGTTCATGTAAGTCTTTCCATATTTTTCTGAGAGCATGTTGCTTGTCATTAGTTATAACAAGAGTATTCCATCACAATCATATACAAAAGCTTGTTCAGTCATTTCCCTGATAGATGGACATCCTCTTAATTTCCAATTCTTTTCTACCTCTAAAAGAGCTACTATGAATATTTTTGGTACAAATAGGTCTTTTCTCTTTTTGAAGAATCTCTTTGGGGTATAGATGCAATAGTAGTATTGCTTTGTCAAGGGGTATCTATGGTTTTATAGCCTTTTGGGCTTAGTCCCAAATTACTCCCCAGAGTGGTTGGGTAAGTTCACAACTCACCAACAGGACATTAGTGTTTTAGCTTCCCCACATCTCCAGTTGTAATTTTATTTTCTGTCACATTAGCCGAATTGACAGATATGGAATCATAGCTCAGAATTGTTTTAATTTCCATTTCTCCAATCAATAGTGATTTAAAACATTTTTTTTCATATTACTATAGATAGTTTTGATTACTGCATCTGAAAACTGTCTGTTGATGTCATGTGATCATTTATCAATTGATGAATGTCTCTAATTTCTATAGATTTGATACAGTTCTTTTAGAAATTAAGTATTTATCAGAGAAACTTGCTGCAATTTTTTTCTAGTTATGATTACTATGTATCCTCCATCCTATTTCCCCATTTTTCCTACTCTCTTTCCTTTTATCATGTCCATTCTTAAAAGTCTTCTGACTTTTACCTTCCCCAATATGCTCTCCCTTCTATCAGCTCTCCTCTCCTTTCTCTTATAACCTTCCCTTCCTACTTACCACTATGATAAGATAGAGTTCTACACTCAACTGTGTATGTTATTCCCTCTTTGATCCAATTCTAATGAGAATAAGATTCGCATGCTTCTCCCCAACTCTTCCATCTTCCCCACTACTATAAAAGCTCTTTAGAATCTTTTTAAGTTTGATAATTTAAACCACTCTGTCTCCCTTTACCCTTGTCCCAGTGCATTCCTCTTTCTCATACCTTGTTTTTTTTAGATAATCATCTCATAATATTTGACTCATACCCATTCCCTATGTCTATGTATACTTCTTCTAAAAGCCCTAATAATGAGAAAAAAAATTAGGAGTTACAAGTGTCATTTTCCCATGTAGGAATGTAACTAGTTGGACTTTATTGAATCCCTTATGATTTCATTTCCTTGTATACCTTTTCCTGCTCTCTTATGTCTGATATTTGAAAGTAAAAATGTCTATTCAGCTACGGCCTTTTCATCAGGAATGCTTGAAATACCTATTTGGTAATCATTGCTGCGAAAAAAAGTACAGTGAATTTCTCTGATAAGACTTCAGTTCTCAAACATATAGATAACTGAGTCAAATCTATAGAAATAAGAGCTATTCCTCAATTGATAAATGGTCAAAGGATATGAATAGGCATTTTTCAGGCAAAGTAATAAAAGCTACCTATAGTAATATAAAAAAAGCTCTAAATAACTATTGATGAGAGAAATGTAAATTAAAACAATTCTGAGCTACCATCTCATATCTGTCAGGTTGGCTAATATAACAGAAAAGCAAAATTACAAATGTTGGAGGGGATATGGAGAAATTAAAACACTAATATACTATTAGCAAAGTTTAATAGCAGTTCAACCGTTCTGGAGAGTAATTGGGAACTATGCCCAAAGGATTATAAAATCATGCATACCCTTTGACCAAGCATTACCACTGCTAGGCCTGTATCCCAAAGAGATAAAAAAGGAATGGATCTATGTGTACAAAAATATTTATAGCAGCTGTTTTAGTGGTGGCAAAGAATTGGAAGAGGGGATATCCATGAATTGGAGAATGTCTGAACAAGCTCTACATGATCACAATAGAATACTATTGTGCTTTAGGAAATGATAAGCAGGATGCTCTCAGTAAAAAAACAAAAAACAAAAAACAAAACAGGGAAAGAATTACATAAATGATACACAGTGAAATGAGCAGAACCAGAACATTGAATACAGTAACAGCAATATCGTAAGATGATCTACCATGAATAACTTCGCTATTCTCAGCAATACAATTATCCCAGACAATTCTGTAGGACTTATGACAAAACGTGCTGTCCGTCTCCAGAGAAAGAACTGGTAAAGCCTGATTGAAGATCAAAGATGCTTTTTTCTTTACTTATTTTTCTTAGGGGATTTCGTCTGTGTTTTCTTTAACAGAATGACCTACATGGAAATGTGTTTTGCATGACTTCGCATGTATAACCTATGCCAAATTGCTTGCCGTTTTGGGGGGAAGGGTGAGAGGTAGAGAGAGAATTTGGAACTCAAAATTTGAAAAAAAATGAATGCTAAAATTGTTTTTACATGTAATTGGGAAAAATAAACTATGAAATAATTTTTAAAATAGGAAAACTATATCTTGCAAGCTAAAATATACAGAGTTTCAAAAGGAAGACTAGATTTCTTAATCTAACGACCTGTACAGATTATCATAGGTTTTTGAGGTTATTCAGAGAAGAAGAAATGGGAATTACTATGACACTCTCTTTGTCTGACTTGCCATGAGAGAGAGAGAAAGAAAGACAGAAAGAGAGAGAGAGAGAGAGAGAGAGAGAGAGAGAGAGAGAGAGAGAGAGAGAGAGAGAGAGAGAATACTTCCTAGACCACCTCTGAACCTGGAAAGAAGCTAAATGATGCATTGAATGGACCACTAGACCCGTAGTAAGGAGAGAACTAAGTTTAAATCCAGATACAAACCCTAGCTGTGTAACCATGGGCAAGTCACTTAACCTATTTCATTCAGTTTCTTCATTCGTAAAATGAAATAATAATAGCCCCTACCTCCTAGGTTTACTGTTAGGATGAAATGATATAATAATTGTGGTGTTCCTGGCTCACAATAAATGTTATGTAAATGTCAGTTATTAGCATTAATATTATTATACAAGAAGATAAGTAGAAGGTGGTATAGTGTTCCCCAAGTATATGAACTAGCACTGCTTCTAGTCTAGTAGGAGACAACACTCCTATACTGACACCTTGTCTCATAGAAAAATTGCATTTTTTGTTAGACTTCAGAGATTGTAGCATTACCTTTCATTTTTTGCAAAATGATCATTAAATTTCATCATTAAGCCAAATTTCCCAAACCTAGAAGTGCAAATACATGGAGGATCACTAATTTCTATAGTGTTGGAAGCTTCATTCATCCACACAGGAACAGCTCATTTCTAATGCAGCACACTGATACAATTGGTTTCTCCTTTAAGTACCAGAGGTTTTCTCAACACATGTTGTGATTAAATGCTGTAATTGCCCTTCTCAGTATCAGAAGCAGGTTTTGAATTCAGGTTTTCTTGACTCTAATCCCTGAGTTCTATCCATATTGCTGCCCTGAAATAATCATGGAGTTTTGCATATAAATAAGGTACATAGGTAACACATCAGGATGGAAGAATCTCAGTAACATGTGCTTTAGGTATAACAGCACAACACAATCCCAAGATACATATACACACATATACACACATACATATACATATATACATACACACACAAATGCATATATAAGCCTATAATGCAGGTTTTTGCTGATTAAAACATCTTATTTAGTTTTCTACCTATCTTTAGGTGCCTTAGTCATGGAAGGATGAACAAGATGGTCAATTAGTATTGTCACATTTGTAATTCATAATTCTTGACCTGAGAGATGGTTACAAATGGTATAGAAAGCTTCAAAGAATTGTCATTTTGTTTTTAAGAATGCTTTTGTGATGACTAACCAGGCATGGAAGTACTCTGTTGAATATGGAAGCATGGAAAAGTAGATGTGGTAAAATAAGTATTTTAACATTTTAATTTTCCCTTCCTGGTGAATAATCGGAACTCCAGTGAGAGAACAGGTTTCCATTTTGCAGATATCTTTGTCTCCATACAGGGTTCCATGCAAAAATTAATGATAATGATGTACTTTGAAAATGAATGCATATTAAAGCTATCTTTTTTGATCAAAAATGTAGCTTACTTGTACACATCTCAGAGAGAACATTTCAAGGACAATATCTTGAATTAGCAAAAGAACAGTGCTTTCAGAAAAAAAAAATCAATGACTAATATTAGTTTCCTAGAAAATGCTTGCTTTGGGAAGAATCTTAGGAATATACTTTTTCAGGAGAAAGTGAAACCCCAAGAGATAATCTCTCCCAGTGTCATCTCTAAATTGCTCTGTTGTATGTAACATAATTAGGTTGTTCTTCATGTAGCACATAATTTAAAGAAGCCTTATTATACTTCAAAATTATCAAGGTATATCACAAATGAAATATATTTAAATTGAAATGGACGGTGAAAATATAAAGAAATAAGAAATTTTATTTTAAAAAAGTCTTTAGTTTATTCATTTAAAGACATTTCTTTTGGATTCATCCATTCATCCGTCCATTGATCCATCCATTCATTTATTCCTTTCCATTAGAATATTGATTAAATATCTTTTGCATACAATATATTATGCCAGGTGTATAGGAAGCTATAAGGATGGCACAGTGGAAAGAGTGTTAGACCTGGAATTAAATGACTTGAGTCCAAAGCTCAGCTCATTTAGTACTGGTATGATCTTAGGCAACTCACTTCATTTTTGCATAATTGAAAATTGCTTTCAAAAATGGATAATTTCCAGCTGTATAAATAATTAAGGGTCTGAAACCATTCTGATCCTCATTGCACTAATTTGGCTCATAAATGAATGAATATAAAAACAAGTGAATGAAAACTAACTTATTAAGTGCTTATTTTGTGCCAAGCATTGTGCTAAATGTCAAGCATAAAAACAGAAAAAAAGAAAGTCTTATTCTCAAGTATTTCACATTCTAAGATCCAAGAAATCTTAGTTTCGGATTAAATGCAAAGGACCAGAAGTACTAAAGATATAGTATAATGGCTGATGGCAAAGGTCAATGGTCCCTAGGATGCATCAGTAAGTCAAAGTGTAGTCTGGCATTCTGAAGAGTGCAGAGACAGTGCAAATGGTTGTCCTACATTTTACTTGAGAGAATAGAATTGGTGACTCCTACATCATCCAAGTGGCTCAAATAGTCAAATGAGTTAGAGTCTTTAGGCCTCCTAAAAAATTAAGATAGTGGTCATGTAAATCCTGTTCAAATTCATATCATTGAAATTATATATTTCATATTTTTATAATCACCTCTCTCCCTTTTTTGGTTAAGAATGTATACTCTATTAATAGTTATGACAGTTATATGACCAGCTTCTGTTCTAATTGTCCTAGCATGTGGTATTTGTTATTAGGTCATGTACCCTTTTTGCATTTTTTGAGGGAGAGGGTGCAGTATCTTCACTAAGATGTTGGAATCGACCTAATTTTTTTGTCAGACTGCTTACCAGTTTTTCCAAATTTGTTGACATATAGTTATTTCCTTTTGTTTTTTTAATTTCTGCTTTGGGAAACATTTGATTTTTGAATCCAATTATTTATAATCCTTCCTTGTCTAGTCTGTTCTATTGATCTACTTTCCTATTTTTTTTTCTTTACCAGCTGAAAGTGGTTTTGTTTAGTACTGATTTAAACTATGAGTCAATGTGTGGACATGTTATCTCCCCACTCTTCCATTTCCTCCCAGTATTTTCTTTGATAGTCTAGAACTCTTTTTCCTCCAAGTGAATTTTAGTTATTATTCTGTCTGGCTTGGAAAAGTATTGCTTTGGTTGTTTGATTAGTTCTACACTAAATCTCTATGTAAGCTTCATCAATATAATCATTTTTTATTGTACTGGCACAACCCAGCCAGTATAGAATATTCCTTTTTATTATTTAAGGTATTCTTTATTTCTTTAGGAAATAATAATTATATCTTTATAAGTATGGTTTTGTGTTGGGCCATTGATTGACTCTGTATCTTATTAATTCTGTTTATCATTTGCTCTGTCCTCAGTATTTAATATAGGTTAATTTAAAATATATTGAATAATTTTGAGTGATAAATAATCTTTCCATAACCTGACTTCTAGTTCAGTTGCTTTCATTTGTAGTTGCCTCAGGACAAATCTCCTCCCCCCTTTAATTCTGTTATTCTTTTATTTTGATAAGTTAATTAATATATTCCTTTGTCTATTTCTTCATGGATTCTACTATTTTAGTAATATTTTCTACCTAAACTACCTACTGCTGAGGCTTTCATACATCCGTCTTTGTTCTTACTTGTGTTTTTAAATTCCATATTCACAGATCATATGATCTTATTTACTTTCCTTTTTTTTTAACTTTGGCTGTTCTGAAGTCTTTCAATTAATTTGTTTTTCTTTCCAGTGTTCACTCTTTAGTTTCTCTCATTTTATTGCATGCATTTAATTTTCTTGGTTTTGGGAGGTTATTTATTTCATTGGGGAAATCTTTTTTTTTCCCCAACATCTTTAAAGAATTATTTTGTTTGGCTTTGTTGCTTAGTTATTTTTTTCACTTTGGTCCATTTCATTGGCTATGTCAGAAATAATGCAGCAAAGTGAGGCAAAACAATCATCCAAAACAGTCATTCATTCACTTACCTTTCTCTTTCTTTTAATAATACTTACTTTTGCTGGGAGACAAAATTCCCCCAAAGACTGGCAAATTTCTTTATACTTTCCTTTCTAAAGCAGACCACGGTACTATGGCTTTTTCAGAAAGTTACTTCTTGAGCCCAGACTCTCTTTGGTGGGCTTCTTTGTTGGCTTTGGCCTGTCTCTTTGAGAAACTCTTAAGTTCAGACTTAATAGTTTCTTGATTTGAATAACCTCTCTTTGGAATGAATTTTTTTTTTAAATTTCCTGTAATCATGAACAATGGCATTGTATAGTGACATCAGTCACCTTTAAATATCTCCAAACAATATATTCCACCTAAAACCTATAAGCTTTGCAAGAAATTTTTTCTTTGTCTGCCTTTTTTTCATAGAATCAATTTCTTTTTTGTGTTTTTTTAGGGGGGGCAGGGCAATGTGGGTTAAATGACTTGCCTAAGGTCACACAGCTAGTACATGTGTCAAGTGTCTGAGGCCAGATTTAAACTCAGGTCGTCCTGACTCCAGGACAGTGCTCTACTCACTAGAATAAATTTCTTTTGTTGTAAATATTGATTCCCGTTTGAAAGACATTGCCAAAACTTCCTGCATAGAGTTGACTTTATCCCGCTTTGAGATATTTTATTTTTTATTAATGTAATGATGATGCTAGTTTCACTTTTAGTTTTAGTAAATAATCAAAACCTGTTGGTGCAGTTATTTACTTATGGGCTTCTTCACCATTTTGTAGGAAATATTCTTTTTTTTTATTTTTAGTTTTAGTTTGCAACACACGGTTCCACATAATTTTCAGTTCCAGATTTTTTTCCCCTCCCTCCCCACCTCCCTCCCCAAGAAGGCATGGAATCCCATATAACTTCCATGTATAACTTGGCATTGAATTAATTTACACACTAGTCAAGTTGTGGAGAAGAATTATGACCAATGGAATGAATCATGAGAAAGAAGAAACAGAACCAAAAAAAAAAAA
>JAQQSZ010017852.1:0-10705 GCA_028646595.1 Phalanger gymnotis | reverse complement strand
CATCATGATCTGAAAAAATATGCTTTGACTACTTCTGCCTTTCTGCATTGGATTGTGAGGTTTTTATGTCCTAGTACATGGTCAGTTTTTGAGTATGTGCCATGTACCACTGAGAAGAAAGTATATTCCTTTTTATTTCCATTGAGTTTTCTCCAGAGGTCTATCATATCTGCCTTTTCTAAAATTCTGTTTACCTCCTTAACTTCTTTTTTATTTATTTTGAGGTTAGATTTATCAAGTTAAGAAAAGGGGAGGTTGAGGTCTCCCAATATTATAGTTTTGCTGTGTATTTCTTCCTGTAACTCCCTTAACCTCTCATCTAAGAATTTGTATGCCATACCACTTGGTGCATATATGTCAAACCATCATATTGCTTCATTGTTTATGGTGCCTTTTAGCAGGATGTAATGTCCTTCCTTATCTCTTTTAATTAAATCTATCTTTATTTTTGCTTTTCTGAGATTAGGATTGCTACACCTGTTTTATTTACTTTAGCTGAGGTGCAATATATTTTACTCCAGCCTTTTACCTTTACACTGTGTGTAACCCCTGTTCCAAATGTGTTTCTTGTAACCAGTATATTGTAGGATTATGGTTTTTAATCCATTCTGCTCTCTGCTCTAATTTTATGAGAGAGTTCATCCCATTCACATTCACAATTATGATTTCTCTATGTGTCTTTTTACCCATCCTATTTCCCCCTGTTTATGCTTTTATTTCTCCCTTTCCCCTTCCCCTCCTCAAAAAAGTTTTGCTTTTGACTGCTGCCTTCCTCCGTTTACCCATCCTCTTTATTCCCCTCACTTACCTTACTGTTTCCCACTTGCTACTTCTCCCCTCCCCTCTGACCACCCACCTCCCCTTTTCCCCCCTTCCCCTCCTTATTCCTGTAAGATAAGTTAGATTTCTTTACTTATCAGGGTCTGTTATTCTCTTCTTGAATCAGATCAGATGACAGTAAAGCTCAAATACTGCTCTTCTCCCTCCCTTCTGTCTCTTTACTATAATATGATTTTGTGCCTCTTTATTTGGTGTAATTTACCCTTTTCTACTACCTCCTTACCTCTTCTCTCATAGCCCTCCCTTTACATCTCTTAATTATGGTTTTTATCCTTATATCAGTTATTTTATACAGGCATTCACAATCTATATGTATCCCTTTCAATTGTCATAATAGGTGTACTATTCTCAAGACTGACATATATATGTGTATGTATAAAACATACATAAGATGATATAAGCATCTTAAGGGCAAATCATTTGCCCATAGTGATTAATAAGGTTTGTGGGTTTTTCCCCCTGTTTACCTTTTTATGTCTCTCTTGAGTTTTGTATTTGGAGATCAAATTTTCCAATGAGTTCTGGCCTTTTCATCAGGAAGGTCTGGAATTCACTTATTTTATAGAACGTCCACCTCCTTGCCTGAAAAATTATGCTTAGTTTTTCTGGGTAGTCAATCCTTGGTTGTAGTCCCAGCTTTGCCCTTTGGAATATCATATTCCAATTTCTCCTGTCTTTTAATTTGGAAGCTGAGAGATCCTGCATGATCCTTACTGTAGTTTCACAATATTTGAATTGTTTCTTTTTGGCCACTTGCAGTATTTTGTCCTTGACTTTGCAGTTCTGAAATTTGGCTATAATATTTCTTGATGTTTTCAGTTTGGGATCTCTTTCAAGGGGTGATTGGTGAATTCTTTCAATGACTATTTTGCCCTCTGGTTCTAGGACCTCTGAGTCTTTGATAATTTCTTTGAAGACACTGTTCAGGCTCTTTTTTATTGTGGATTTCCAGTAGACCAATAATTCTTAAATTTTCTCTCCTTGATCTATTTTCCAGGTCAGTTGTTTTCCTAATCAGATATTTCACATTTTTTCTACTTTTTCATTCTTTACATTTTGTTTTACTACTTCTTGGTGACTCATAGATTCATTAGCTTCCACTTGCTGAACTCTAATTTTTAATGAGTTAGTGTCTTCATTTTGCTTTTGAGTCTCCTTTTCCAATTGGTTGATTTTACCTCTCAGGGCATCATTTTCTCTCTTTAGATTCCGAACCTACATAGCCATTTCACCAGTCTTATTCTTTAAGGACTTGATTTCATCAGTGGATTTTTTTTAAACATATTTTCTTTTAGCTCCCTGATTTTGTTTTTAAAATCCTCCTTTAGTTCTTCCAGCAATGCTTTTTGGGCTTGAGACTAGTTCACATTACCTTTTGAGGCATCAGATGTATGTATAGTGTCATTGCTATCCTCTTCCAAATTGGTATTTTGATCATGCCTGTCTCCATAAAAAGAATCAATGATCCTCACTTTTTTCATGTTCTTCTTCGTGTTGGTTAGCCTTTTCCTGGCTTTACATCAAATTTCTGCCTTTGGGGCTCAGCGCTCTCTGTCCCAGCTTTCTTATTCTGGGGACTGTGAGTCTAGTTGTTGGCTTTGTGAATTACAGCCTTCAGTTTCCTCAGGTGTGGGGGAGGGGTCTGGCTCCCTGATGTCTCTTTCCCTAGGGTTGCTTTCCAGCATTGTTACTCTTCAGCAATGGTCTCAGCTCTTTATTGTCTGAGCTGGTGTGGGTACTTCCCCTAGGGGAGCAAGATTATGTCTGGGCTCCTGGTGTTGACCCCTGCTGGCTCTGCCCCTCTGGGACTAATGAACTTCTACTATTTGGCCACTGAAGCCCCACTTCTATTTCCTCTGTTCCAGTATTTTGTTTTGCTTTTTTTTTTTCCTGAGGAATTCTCTGGGTGAGGAGGGAAGGGATTAGAGACATTTACCTGGCCATTATGTCTCCCAGAGGTTCAAGAGTAGGCATTTCATACCTTTTGGCTGCAAGCCTCAGGAGTTGATTTTTCATGGCCAGTGGCATTGTGCTGCCTCTCATCGCTTCCACAGACTGCCGTCCCGTGTTGGGAGGCCTGGGGATTTCCACTGGTTTTGAGCACCCAGCTTTCTCCCAGCCTGTCTCCCATGTGGGTTTCCCAGCTGGCCGCTTCTGCGTTGGTCTGGAGCAGCTCTGCACACTGAGCATTCTTCAAGCCTACAGATTCGTGCCTTCGGCCTTTCAGACTCTCCTGGCTTGGAAATTTGCCCCACTCAGACTGCCTGTGCTTTCTAACTCTATCAAATGTGCTCAAATTCACTTTTTTATAGGAATCTGACAGACTCGTGAGATAGCTCCGGAAAATGCTGTTTTCATGTGGCCATCTTGGCCCCTGCCGCAGAACCAAAATCACCTGCAGTCTTTTCAACCTAATAAATACCTTTGCTATGCCAGCCTCCTTTTCTCATTGGTGTATTCTTCCCAAGGCCCTATTTTGGAGATAGAACTAGGCTGGGCATACTTGTGAGTCTTAAACATTTGCTTCAATGTGGATAACTTCTCTTCCCAGCTCTGCCATTTTCTAGCTCACTGTCATGTCTCAGGAGAATGCAAGCTCCTTGAGAGTAGGAGCTATTTTCCTTTGTTTTGCCAGTGCTTGTTAAACTATGTGGCACATAGAAAGCACTTAATACATTCTCATTCCCTTTCTTCTCAGTGATACAAACACAAAAGCGAATAAATTCTTATTTGCTCACATTCTGATGGAGGAGACAGTATTAATTTAATTATAAATGTACATGGAGTATATAGAATACAAAAACTATATAGAACATAGAAGGTGAGGGAGTATTCTATCACCTAGAGAACTCAGGGAGAGATAGAGTTGCAAAGATTGCATGATCATGCAGCTTTTGAGCTGAGTCTAAATGTAAAGAAGGAATTCCTCAAGTCAGATATGACAAAGACATGCTTCATGGCCTTGGGAACAATTATTGCAAAAGCATGGAGATGGAAGATGGAGCATGTTTTGATCTATGAGTAGGCCTGTATCTATAGAGCAAGTATTTGATGGAGGAGAGTAAGGGAAAAAAGCCTTGAAATATAATAAGGGATCAAGTTATGGAGATCTTCAAATAGTTTTATGGGTTATAGGAAGTCATTAGAGGGATGCTTAGAAAATATTTGTTTTGAAAAAAAACTGGGTGTTTTAACAGACTGTGAGGCTAATATGGTTGATGTTGCAATTAAAAAATGGGATTTGGAGTTCCATTAAGCGGGTCAGAGATTCAAAAACTATGGAAATGATTGTTACCATGAACTCTTGTCCTTGTCAGAATTCATATGGAATATTATGTTAGGTTCTGGGCACCTTGGTTTAAAGAGGGCATTGATAAGCAAAAGAGTATCCAAACAAGGGCCACTAGGATGCTAAAAGTCTTGGAATCCATGTGATATGTGAAAAAAATTAGAGCAATTATGAATGTTGAGTCTGTAAAACAGATGACTTTGAAGAGGATAGTTATCTTCAAGTATAGGTGTACTATGTGAAGGGGATTAAACTTATTTTATTCATTTTACTCCTTAATACTCAACCTGAGGGAATGGGTGGAAATTGAAAAGAGGAACTTTAGGTGTGATGTTGGGAAGTGTTGAAAATTAAGAACTAATGGTAACTTCTTATCAATTAGAGCTTTCTAAAAGAGGAATGATGTCCCTTAAGGAGTTATAGTTTCCCATTTTTTGGAAATCTTAAAGCAGAGGCTGGGGACAACTAGTGTGTATTGTCTATGGTGGACTCTTTATGTATGCATCAAATTATGCAGTAGATGAGGTCCTTCCTACTCTCAAATTAGAAATTTCATATGTTCATTGAGCATGGAGGTATTGAGAGGGGTTGATGGGGTTAAATAATCAGATCCCTTACTAAAGAAAATCTCTTTGAAAGGTCTGTGTAGGATTGATTGCAGTGGGAAAAGAGGCTTGGGACAAGAGGAACAAAAAGGGGGTTGCTCTGATAGTGCAAGAGAGAGGGAGTGAGATCAGAAATCCCAGTGGTGGCTATGCCTACACAATTTTCTTTAGGAAGAAATCGAGGAAAGAAAATGTATGATGTGTGTAATTTATTAAACAAACTTATTTTACTGCTTCTTTTGCCTGAGCTGGAGGGTGATGGGGGTGGTGGGGCACTTCAGTAGCATGCTGTGTTTGATCAGTCTACTAAGGAAGAGAAGGAATTGGGGAGTAGTGCTTCTGTGTGTTTTGGAGAAGGTGATGTACTACACCAGCATTGAATGAAAGAGGCACAGAATCTAGCTAAGGCTGGTTCTGTACAATGGGTATCCCCTACTCAAAAACTGGTAGTAGAATGGTAAAAAGTGCTGGGCCTCAAATCAGGAAGACTGGAGTCCAAAGCCTGCCTTAGATACTTACTAGCTGTATAACCTTGGGAAAGTCACCTAACTTCTATTTACTTCTATTTCCTCAACAGTAAAACAGGGATAAAAATAACACCTATTTTCCAGGGGTTTTTCTTTTTGAAGATCAAATGAGATTATTGTAAAGCACTTAGGTCAGTGCTTGGCACACATACTATGTAAATGCTTGCTTTTCTGCCCTTATTCCCTCCCCAGTCCCACTTTATTCCTTGAGTCACTTGAGGTAAAGGCCGAGGACACTGCAAAATGAATTCTGTAGTATGAGAGGACGCTGAGACAGTTTTGATGTCCACCTCTTGGAGAGGCTTATTAAATGAAGGAGGAAGCAAGTAAGCAGTGAGGGAAGGTAAGAGGAAAAAGCAAACCAATTAAAAAAAAAAACAAGAAGTTACCAAAGATTGCAGGAGGAAGAAATTTCATTCAAAATTTCCATTTAAACAGATAAACCTATGGTAAAGATACATATAAAAGAAGGCAATATGAATGCCTGATCATCTAAACATGTTCAGATATTTGTGAATACTAGATAAAATGTTCCCAAGAGAGAATGAAACCACAAAAATCTTTTTTTCAGAATTGTTCAAGGGAGAATAAGAATCTTGAATATATAATTTTTGGCCCGCAGAGAAAAAGTGAAGGGCAGAACAGAAAAAGAAAAACAGAATCCATGGTGGCAAATTTCACCAAAGAAATAATAGAAATAACAACTAGTTGAAAGACTGCTCCAATGTACTTTGGCTTGATCATATAATACTTAGTGAACTGAGTATCATATTTCAAAGATTCTGATAAACTCAGGAATCTCCAGAGGAAGAGAATATGGCAATAATGACAAGAACAAGATTTCAACAAACTCTTCCAACAGGGAAAGGGCTGATTTGGAAGTTGTGATTCTCATTTTCCTTAAGCTCAACCTTATTTATTTCTTTTCATGTTCATCCTTAATGATATTTTTAAATGCCTCAATCATTTGAAAACATGTCTAGGAAGATCATTTGCTCTCTCTCTCTCTCTCTCTCTCTCTCTCTCTCTCTCTCTCTCTCTCTCTCTCCCCCTTTCTCTCTCTCTCTTTCTTCCTCTCTCTCCAAATCCTCTGTATTTGTTATTTTGTATATTTTATTGGTTGCCTAGGACTGTTATTGTTTTAGTTTTGTCACAACTTTTCATTTTGATAAGGTTATATTTAGGCTGAATTTAATTGCATTTTGTGTGTTTTTAGCATGTGCTTTTTCTTTGAGATGTCTATTAATTATTTTCTTTCTTTCAAGATGTGGAGGGGTATGAAAGGAATGTGTGTGTCTGTGTGTCTGTGTGTGTGTGTGTGTTTCCTTCCTATTACTCTATTTGATAAGAAGGTCATGTGATATATTCTGATTAGGAAATAAAAAAAAATCTTTCTATATTAGCTAACACGCCAAAATCCTTTCCTAAAATTGGAAGTTATATGACATTGTACAACTGTAAAACTGCTTAAAACTAAGCTTGCTTTATTATGATACTGTCAAGAAAATTTACTTTGGCTTTCATAACTTATGTTTGTGCATAAGATATTTATCATGGTGAGATGAATACGGCTCACTGCCTGTATGACATTAATTACTTGGCTGCCAAAAGAACATCACTATTCCATGTTTTACTGGTGCAGATACAAATAGTCTGGATGTTTGCTATTAGTTCTTCAAAAGTTATTTTTTCTCTTTCCTATAAAAAGTAAAACCTAAACAATTTATTTATGAAAAAAGTCAGACTAGAGAAGTTTTATAGAACAATACTACAAGCTTATTGAAATAGAACTTTTAAAATGTTTTGTAGCATCATCATTTCAAGGCAATGGATTTAAGATAAAAAGCATTTTGAAAATACCAATATTAAACTTTTCACTGAGCCTAATGATCAGGACAACCCATTTTCCTACCTCTTCTTAAAATTTTATATTTCTAATTTTCAAAATCAGCTTATTTCTGTCAGCATCTTTCTCCATGAAAAAATTCACCTTTACATTTGAAAAAATTAAAGGATTAGATTTTTCATACTTGCTAATGTTACTATGCCTTTCATTTATCACTGCATGATGCTTTCAGTTGCTTTGTATAAAGGAATTGTGGAATTTTTTTTCAACCCAATTTGCATTCACCAGTCACATATTGTTAAATGAGCAGTGCAAATCATAATGAATAATAATGTTCATAAGTTGAAAGACATGTTACACTGATTAAATTATGAGACACTTTATTTACAATATTTAAATCCCAAAAAGGAAAAAAAATCCCATAGATATCAAAGTATTTATAATTGTTATTTTTTTTTAAATTAAGAACTAGGAAAATAAGGGAGTGGGGCATTTAATTGAGCAATGTCTCAACAAATTGTGGAATATAAATATAATGAAATTTAACCATACCAAGTGAAAGTATGGAATGAACTGTTTCAGAGAAATCTAGGAAATAAATGAACTAAAAAATAGGAAAGGGATTTATATGATAAAAGTTGTAGGGAAAAAATTTTTGATAAAACTATAAACTTTGATCAATGCAATTACAACTGAAGAGGATAAGTGATTAAGCAAACAACCACTTTTCTAAATTATTTATTTAGTATTTTATTTTCCTTCAATTACATGTAAAAACAAATTTTTAACTTTTTTTAAAATTTGAGTTCTAAATTCTCTCCTTCAATCCCATCTCCCTCAATGAGAAGAAAAGCAGTTTGATATAGGTTAGATATGTGTAATCAAGCAAAACCTATTTCTATATTAGTCATGTTGTAAAAGAAAACACACAAAATCCCCAAGAAAATTAAGGAAAGTAAAAAAAAAGTATGCTTTGATGTGTATTCTGATTCCATCAGTTCTTTCACTAGCAACAGAAAACATTTTTCTCATAAGTCCTTCAGAGTTGTCCTGAATCATTCATTAAGTCATTCACAATTGATCATCTTATAATGTTGCTTTTACTGTGCCTGCTATTCTTCTAGTTCTACTTATTTCATTTTGCATCAGTTAATGTAAATCTGGAGTTTTCTGAGAGGATCCTGCTCATTAATACTTATAGCACAATAGTATTCTGTCACTATCTTACACCATAACTTGTTCAGCCATTCCTCAAATGATAGGCATACCCTTAAATTCCAATTCTTTGCCACCAGAAAAGAGCTGCTATACATATTTTTTTTATACATATGGGTGTCTTTCCCTTTTTCAAATCTCTTTAGGATACACAACTGTAGTGGTATTGCTGGATCAAAAACTGTGCATAGTTTTATAGCCTTTTTGGTCTAGTTCCAAATTGTTTTCCAGAATGGTTGGATCAGTTCACAACTCTATCGACAACAAATTTGTTCCAATTTTCTCACATTATCTACAACATTTGTCATTTTTCTTTTCTGTCCACTTAGCCAATCTAATAAGTGTGAGGTGATATTTTAGAGTTGTTTTAACTTGCATTTCTCCAAACAATAGTGATTTAGAGTATTTTTTATATGGCTGTAGATTGCTTTCATTACTTTACCTGGAAACTGATTATTCATATCATTTGATCATTTATCAATTGAAGGATGATTCTTATCAGTTCTCTTCATATTTGAAAAATAAGGCCTGTATCAGAGAAACTTTAAAGTTTTCCCCAATTATCATTGCCAACTGTGTTTCCTTCCATCCTATCTGCCCCCTGTATATTCTATTCTCTCTCTCCTTTCATCCAGTTCCTCTTCAAAAGTGCTTTGCTTCTGACTGCCCTCTCACTCAACCTGCCTTTCATTCTATCAGTACTCACCCCTTTCTCTTATATACCCTTCTTTTCCTACTTTCCAATAGGGTAAGATAGATTTATGTACATAATTGAGTATGTTGTTTTTTCTTTGAGCCAATACTGATGAGAGTAAGTTTCAAGTATTCCCTGCCACTTTCCTCATTTTCCCCTTCACTATGAAAGCTCTTTCTTGCCTTTTTTATGTGAAATAATTTGACCCATTCTATCTCTCCCTTTCCCTTTCTCCAAGTGCATTCCTCTTTCTCACCCTTTATTTTTTAGATACCATCCCACCATATTCAACTCACATCTGTGCCCTCTGTCTATATATACACCTTCCAAAGGATCCAATAATGAGAAAGTTGTTATGATGTACAAGCATTATATTCTCATGAAAGAATATGAACAGTTTGGCCTTATTAAATACTTTATGATTTGGTCCCTGTTTACCTTTTTATGCTTCTCTTGAGTCTTGTATATGAAAGTTAATATTTCTATTCAGCTTTGTTATTTTCATTAAGAACGCTTGAAAATCCTCTATCTTTTTGAATGCCCATTTTTCCCCTTGCAAGATTATACTCAGTTTTTCCAGGTAGGTGATTCTTAGTTGTAATCTTAGCTCCTTGCTTCCCTCCCCTGAATATCATATTGTAAGCCCTCTGATCCTTTAATGTAAAAGCTCCTAAATCTTGTGTTATCCTGAGGCTGGCTCCATAAATATTGGAATTGTTTCTTTCTAACTGTTTGCAATATTTCCTTTTTGTGCTAGGAACGCTGGAATTTGGTAATACCATTCTTGGGAGTTTTGATTTTGGGTTATATTTCAGGAGGTAATCAGTGGATTCTTTAATTTTTTATTTTACCTTCTTTTTCTAGAATATCAGGGCAATTTGCCTTGACATTTTCTTCAAAGATGATGCCTTCACTCTTTTTTATCAAGGCTTTTAAGTAGTCCAATGATTTTTAAAGTATCTCTCCTGGATCTGTTTTCTAGATCAGTTGGTTTTTTTTGTTCCAACAAGATATTTCACATTGTCTTATATTTTTTAATTTATTTTTAATATGTTTAGATTTCAGCATTCATTTTCACAGGTGTTTGAATTACATATTTTCTCCAAATTTCCACCCCCCCCCAACTCCAAGATAGCGTACACTGTGGTTGCCCTGTTCCCCAGGCTGCCCACCCCATTCCCCTCCCATCCCCCTTTCCCTTACTTTCTCATAGGGCAAGATAAATCTCTATGCCCCATTGCCTGTGCATCTTATTTTCTAGTTGCATGAAAGAAAAAACTTTTTTACTTTTGAACATCTATTTTTTTAAAACCTTGAGTTCCAAATTCTCTCCCCTCTGCCCTTCCCATCCACCCTCCCTAAGAAGTCAAGCAATTCAACATGGGCCACATGCATATCATTATGGATAACCCTTCCACAACACTCATGGTGTGAAAGACTAACTATATTATGTTTCTTCCTAACCTATCCCCCTTTATTGAATTTTCTCCCTTGACCCTGTCCCTTTTCAAAGGTGTTTGTTTTTGATTATCTTCATCCCCATCTGCCCTCCCTTCCATCGTCTCCCCTTTTTTATCTTCTTCCTCCTTCTTTCCTGTGGGGTAAGCTACACAACTGAGTATGTAAGTAATCCCTCTTCAGGTCAAATGTGATGAGGGCAAGATTCACTCATTCCCCCTCACCTGCCTT
>JAQQSZ010017851.1:0-10705 GCA_028646595.1 Phalanger gymnotis | reverse complement strand
TGCCCTACAAGAAAGGAATGGAAAGGGGGATGGGAGGGGAATGGGGTGACGGAGGGGAGAGCAGACTGGGGAGCAGGGCAACCAGAGTGTACGCCATCTTGGAGTGGGGTGGGGGGGAAATGGGGAGAAAATTTGTAATTCAAACGCCTGTGAAAATCAATGCTGAAAACCAAACATGTTAAAAATAAATTAAAATAAAAACAAGATCTCTGTTATAAATTATAGTATCCCAAGAAAAAGAATAGCATATTTGATACCCAGTAGTATCTTTTATCTTTAGACTATCAACTTGAAAGCAGGGATTGGTTTTGGGATTGTTTTATTTTGCCTTTCTTTGTATCCCCAACATTTAACCTGGCTCATAGTGATGTTTAGTAAATGCTCGATGACTGAAGTTCACAGGAAACAAAATCTAAGTCAGGAGTCAGTAGTAATAACCATAGCCTTGTACATCTGTCCACACTTTCTGCTTTGTGTCATACTACAGGAAAGATGAATCACTAGCAGTAATTCTGTTGGAGCCACTTGGGCAACCACAGCCAGGATCTCACTCTGCACTCTCTATTTATTCTAACCCACATGGTCTGCTACGCAAGCACAGCCTCATCATGTGCCTCCAATGCTTCCAGCAGTACACAAAAGATACGTTTCAAAGTGGATTAAATCATCTTTATAGATGGTACTTTGGTCATCACTCTGAACACCATTTTACTGCAACTACCTGGTCTTTTCAACTAAAGATCTTGCTGCTTACCTATGTAATTAATGTTCATAAAATAAAAAAAGCTTACCTTCAATCGTAAAAAATACCCTCAGTAAGGATACACAAATGCCCAAAGTTTAAACCATTAGCACTCCAGAGATGGGAGACAGACAATGAAAAGGTACAGGGTCAGAAGATGGAATGCCATGTGTGAAGAACATCTGGATCACAGAGTAGGTGGAGGGGAGTAAATTAAAAGAATAGAAAGATATGAAGGGACCAGGTTAAAAAAGGGCTTTAAAAGTCAATATGCAATATATGGTTATTTTAAAAAGATTATATTTTTGGATTTTTATTTTGAATCTAATATTATAAATAATTAACAATGCAAAACAATGTGGTTTTGCACAATTATTTTATAATCAAGAAGAATATTGGATACAATAAAATGCCTTGTAAGATGTTTTACAACAAGGCTGAAGAATAATTTTCACTTTCCTTCTTTCTTTTCACAGCCAATATTTTATGGGATTCCTTCACTTAGTTAAATTTTTGCCCTAAAAATTCCAATATTTTATTCTTAAATTTGCAATTATATTTGTAAATGCATTTCTAATTTTTCAAGAAATAGGCTATTTTTTAAAAATGTGCTAACATAACACACTGTACATAAAGATCATTAGCAGTATGACCCTTTTGTCAGAGATCCCCTCCTGATGGGAAAGGCCCAAGTATACTTTAAGGGGAACTAGGTGGCACAATGGATAGAGCACCAGGTCTGGAGTCAAGAAGACTCATCTTCGTGAATTTAAATCCAGCTTCAGACACTTACTCAAACCCTTTTTGCCTCAGTTCCTCATTTGCAAAATAAGCTAGAGGAGGAAATGGCAAACCACTCCAGTATCTTTGCCAAGAAAACTCAAAACTGGCTCACAAAGAGTTGAACACAATTGAACAACAACAACAACATAGTTTACGGGAATTATCCCTTCTCTAAATCACTGACCCCTCCCACATGACATGGAAACTTCAGTATCTGACACCTCTTTAACCAAAAATATTTACCAATTCTCCTTACAAGCATACACGTTCATAAAACTCAAAGCATGAAAAGTTTTATTTACAAGTTAATGGAAACAAAGAAGTCACTGGGCCTTTTGAAAGTAACAATCCATGGGCAGCTAGGTCGTGCAATGGAGAGAGTACTGGGTCTGGAGTGAGAAAGACTCTTCTTTCTGTGTTCAAATCCAGCCTCCTCAGACACTTACTAGCTGTGTGACTCTGGGAAAGTCATTTAATCTTATTGGCCTAAGTTTCTTTGTCTGTAAAATGATTTTACAGACAAAGATAAAATGATAAAATTGTCTGCAGAAGGAAATGGTAATCTTGTTCAAAAAAAAAGCAAAAAAAAAACAAATGGAGTCACAAAGAGTTGGACACAACTGAAATGACTAACACACCAAGTCCATGTGCAATCCTCCTCACCAGACACCTGTCCAAGGTCAGTGACTACTCCATATTGCCTTAAGGAAGTTCCAGCAGGGCTCATGCAGTCACTAGCTTAGCACCTCTGGTACCTCTCAAGAGGTATTAGTAGAGGTTACTTTCCATTAGTATTCTCTGCAATTTCTCTCTTTTTCCTTGACCTGACCTGACATGCTCTTCTCCTGTTTTCAGTCACCAATAGATGAAACTCAGTTTTTTTTCTCAGGTGAACAGCTCTCTAACAACTTGCCAATGGATAAAAACACTCTGGCATCTCTGTCATGGTCAAGTGCAGTTACAGCTTAAAAATGCGGCTAAGGTCCATCTTCTTTAGCCTGGTGCCCATAACCCCAGGGCTCACACACAAGTCTCAGAAGTCACTCCTGTTTGCACTCTCTCTTTCTCACATCCTGGGTGATGCATCTCCTGCTTGCTCACATTATTGCTTACTACAACTAAGTCCCAATTAGTACAAATAACGAATCCCCTGAAGTGGTCACATGCATTCAAATTTGTAGTATTTGAAATTGTAATTATGTAAAATATGGTAAGTGGTTCCAACCCAATGGAAATAATGTAGTGTAAATTCCAATAATGAGTTCAGGGAACACATTATTCACATTATTCTGGATTTGTAAAGGGGAGGATGGAAGAAGTACTCTATACTTTCCCTGACTGTCCCTGTATCTCCTGTAATTCCCCAGGGCAGCTAGGTGGGGTTACTCAAATTATCTAGACCTGTTTCATGAAACACCCATGGAAAAGAGTTGTGTCCTCATCTCAGGGCCATGCAACTGCTGGGGAATAAAGATTTGTGATCCCCACTACAGAGGTTAACTTTATAGTAATATGTCCAGATATCCTAGAATGAGAGGGCAAAATAAAAGTAGCATTTTAGAAAACAAATATGATAGACCTCTGGAGAATACTGAATGGGAATAAAAAGGAATATACTTTTTTTCTCAGCTAAACATGGCACCTTCACAAAATCTTACCATAAAACCTGATAAACAAATGTAGAAAGGCAGAAATATTAAATGCACCCTTTTCAGGCCATAATGCAAAAAATTATAATCAATAAAGGGCCTTGAAAAAGGATTAAAAATTAAATGGAAACCAAATAATATAATTCTAAAGAATGAATGGGTCAAAGGACACAGTATAGAATCAATAATTTCATTAAAGATAATCACAACAATGAGGCAACATACCAAAATTTATGGGATTCTGCAAAACAGGACTTAGGAGAAATTTTATATCTTAAGAAATTGCATCAATAAAAGAGAAAAAAACATTGACCAATGGATTCAACACAAAACAAAACAAAAACAAATTAAATATACCCAATTAATATCAAAATAGAAATCCTGAAAATCAAAGGATTAATAAAATTAAAAATAAAAAAATCATTGACCTAATAAAATTTGGTTTTATGAAAAAATAAAATAAAATAAACTATGGGTGAATTTGATTTAAAATAGAAAACCAAATTACCATCATAAAAAATGAAAAGGGTGAATATGCAACCTGTGAAGATGAAATTAAAGCAATTATTAGGAGCTATTTTGCCCAACTATATTCAAATAAAACTGATAATCTAAATGAAATAGATGAGTATTTACCAAAAAATTGCTTTGATTAACAGAAGAGGAAACAGAATACTTAAATAACCTTATCTTTAAAAAGAAATTGAACAAGCAATAAATGAGCTCCCTAAGAAAACAACAACAACTCCAGGACCAGATTTATTTACAAGTAAATTCAACCAAACATTTAAAAATTCATTCCAAAACTATATAAACTATTTGGGAAAAAATTAGGTAAAGAAGGAGTCCTACTAAATTCCTTCTATAACACTGAAACGGTTTTGATACCTAAACCAGGGAAAAAAAAAACAGAAAACTATAGACTAATTTCCTTAATGAGTATTGATGAAAAAACTTTTCAATAAAATGCTGGCAAGGATACATACGTACATACATACATATGTGTGTGTATATGTACAGCAATATGTCACAAAGATCATACACTATGACCAGACTGGATTTATATCAGGAATGAAAGGCTGGTTCATTATTAGGAAAACTAAAAGTATATCTGACTACATCAAAAGCAAAAAGAATAAAAATCATATGATTATATCAAGAAATGTAGAAAAGGTTTTTGACAAAATACAACATCCATTCCAATTAAAAATACTAGAAAGCACAAGAATAAATAGAGAGCTTTTCTTAAAAATAAGTAGTATCTACCTAAAACCAAGAGCAAACATTATCTATAATGGGGAAAAACTAGAAGCCTTTCCAATAAGATCACAGGTAAAGCAAAGATATCCATTATTACCATTATTATTCAGTACTGTATTAGAAGTGTGAACTATAAAGAAATTGAAGGAATAAGAATAGCTAACAAGGAAACCAAATTATTTCTTTTTGTGGATGATATGATAGTATATTTAGAGAACCCAAGAGCATTAACTAAAAAACTAGTCAAAACAATTAGCAACAAGAGCTGAAGGATATAAAATAAACCCAAATAAATCATCAACATTTTTATATATTACCAACAAAGCCAAGCAGGAAGAAATAGAAACAGAAATTCCATCTAAAATAACTGCAGAATGATTGCACATGTATAATATCTATCAAACTGCTTACCACCTCAGGGTATGGGGACAGGGGGGAGGAAAGGAGGGAAAGAATATAAAATAAATTATATTTTATGTAAATATATATAAATTTTATATAAATAAATAAATAAAAATTATATAAATATAAATATATAAATAATAAAGGAGGAAAAGAATATAAAATAAAATAAAACCAAAAAAAGAACGTTAAAAATTGTCTTTAGGAGCAGCTAGGTGGTGCAGTGCATAAAGCACAGGCCCTGGAGTCAGGAGGACCTGAGTTCAAATCCAGCCTCAGACACTTGACACATGTACTAGCTGTGTGACCTTGGGCAAATCACTTAACCCCAATTGCCCCCCCCCATAGTAAAAATTGTCTTTACATGCAATTGGGAAAAAATATTAGAAAATAAAATAAAATAACTGCAGACAGTATAAAATACTTGGGAGTTTACCTGCCAAGACATACACACACAGCAACTACATGAACACAACTACAAAAAACTTTTCACACAAATAAAGACAGATATAAACTACTGGAGAAATATTAAATACTCATGGGTAGGCCATGCCAGTATAATAAAAATGACAATACTCCCTAAATCAATTTACTTATTTAGTGTCATATCAAACTACCAAAAAATTACTTTATAGATCTAGAAAAAATAATAATTAAATTCAACTGGAGGAACAAAAGGTCAAGAATATCAACGAAATCAATGAAAAAAAAAATGTGGAGGAAGGTAGCCTAGCAGTACCATATACTACAAAGTAGTAATCGTTAAAAAAAAATCTGGTACTGAATAAGAAACAGAGTGGTTGGGCAATAGAATATATAGTGTACACAAGTAAATGACCATAACAACCTAGTGTTTGACAAACTAAAAGATCCTAAGAACTCACTATTAAACAACAAATTCTGGGGAAAAACTGAAAACAATATGGCAGAAACAAAGCAGACAAACATCTCACACAATATACTAAAATAAGCTCAAAATGGGTACATGATTTAGACATAAAGGGTGACGTAATAAACAACTTAGGGATGTATTGGGAAAATTACCTGTCAGATATATGGATAAGGGAAGAATTTAAAGCCAACCAAGAGATAAAGAGTATCACAGGAGGTAAAATGGATAGTTTTGATTACATTAAATTAAAAATGTTTTGCACAAGTAAAACCAATCAACCAAAATGAAAAAGAAAGCAAGAAACTGGAGAAAAATATTTATAGCAAGTTTCTCTGATATAGGTCTGATTTCTCAAAAATATAGGGAACTGAGACAAATTAATAAAAATCAGAATTATTCCCCCAATAAATGATCAACAGATACAAACAGGCATTTTTCAGAAGAAGGAATCAAAGCTATCAACAGTCATATGAAAAATGCTCTAAATCACTAATAATAAGAAAGCTACAAATTAAAACAACTCTGAGGTACCACCTCACACCTATTATAACACGACAGAAAAGGAAAATGATAAATACTGGAGGAGATATAAAAAAATTGGATACAAACGCACTGTTGGTGAAACTGTGAACTGGTCTAACCATTCTGGAGAGCAATTTGAAATTATGCCCAAAGGGCTATAAAATTTTATGTAGTCTTTGACTCAGCCATACCATATCTATGTTTGTACCCCAAAGAGATCAAAGAAAAAAGAAAAAGATCCATATGAACAAAAGTATTTGTAGCAGTTCTTTCTATGGTAGCAAAGAATTGGAAACTGAGGGCATGTCTATCAACTTGGAAATAGCTGAACAAGTTGCAGTACATGATTGTGATGGAATACTACTGTAATGTAAAAAAACCATGAAGGGAATGGTTTCAGAAAAACCTGGAAAGATTTGTATGAGTCGATGCAAAGTGAAGTGAGAAAAACTAGCAGAACAGGGTACACAATAAGAGCAATATTGTAATTGTAATTATATTATAATGATAATTACAACAATGAAAGACTTGCTACTCTAATCAATACAATAATTCAAGACAATTCCAAAGGATACATGATGAAAAATGATATCCACCTCCAGAGAAAACGGAACTCTGAGTGAAGACTGAAGCAAATTTTTTCAACTTATTTTTCTTGCCTTTTTTTTGCAGCATGACTAATATGAAAATGTATTTTACATTCACCTCCTATGTTTAGCGAGTATCATATTTCTTGCCTTCTCATGGGTGAGGGAAAGCATGGAGGAAGAAAGAGAATTTGGAAATGAAGAAAATTAAATAAATGATTTTTAAGAAATTTTAAAAAGGACTATGGAAATCATCCAGTTTGATTTGTATTTACAGACTCCCCTCTTCAACCTTACCAACAAGTGGTCTCACATTATTCCATGGAACACAGTTTTAGAAATACTCATTTGGAAAATTAAAAAGATGGCTACGCTAATCCGCCACAGGGGGAAAAAAGTGATAGCCCCTTCATAATCAATATGTGGTCTAAGGGTCAAGGAAATTAAATGCTGAATAAAATTGACTGTATGACAATGGAGGTGAATTCTTCAGACAGACTTCCAGGCAGGTCCAGGACCACATGTGAGAAACAAAGTTTTGATTTTCAGTGACTTTCTGTACTCTCTCAGTTACCTCTACTCCAGCAGATGCCTATTACTCCTTTAGTCCATGGACTCCCTTCTCCTGTTTCCTACCAAAGCTTGTACTTAAATTACCTCATATTCTGGGCCTTCTAATTCCTTTACCTATCAGGAAAGCATATTTGTTTCAAGTTTAACTTCCTGAGCACTTTTGTCAGATGACTGCCATGCTGTTCTCCAATCAATTAACTCATACTTCATTGCCACTGGCTCTATGTATTACTTGTTTTTAAAAAAGAAATATCCTGGAAATAGAAGGAACAAAGTCTTTAACAACATAAATGTCATTTACTCTGGCAAGCCAGTAGGGAATATGTTTTGAGGTGGGAAAGGTCCTGCTCCCTGAAGACTTATTTTAGAAAATGTTTAGTTCATCTTCATTTTTCTTTGTGTCTTCCCTCATTGCTTGATTTTACCAGTTATGTGTTTCCAATAAATGTTATCTCTTGTTTATTCATTTACTTTTGCATATTGTTTTTACTATATTCATTCTTGTTCCTTATTACAGACTTATTAAAGCACTTAATTAAGTCATTTTTTATTAATTTTTAAAAGCCAGCAATCTCCCATGTGCTAAATCATTTCACTGTAGCATCCTGTGAAGGAAATTTGATAGAAAGTAACAGCCTCTATACTCAACCTGGTTCATTTAAGATTTTTTTTCCTTTATGCTACTGTGCCAAATATTAACATAACCTTACTTTTGTACATTTGTATTAAGTTATTTTTCAATGTTATTACTTACTTCAATACTTTAAGAATCTGTGATCTTATGAATGTGGGTATTCTCTCTACTACTGCAGATTCCTGCCTCTATCCTACATACTCTAGGTCTCCATAAGTTGCTGTGACCAAGCAAATCCATCACTTGGTGGCCAAACTTTTGATAAGACACACCTCTGTTTTAAACTAAGTTGGGTGACAAAAACAAGATCCAACAACAGGCCAATAAGAAGTTTTTTCAACATGGCAGTGTGACGTTTAAAAAGTTTGAGTGACATTGTTTCTGGGTAATTTATCATTCTGCTAATTAGGCTAGCATGTTATCAATAAAAGAGGTCAATGGTACCCTCAAATGCCAAAGATCCCACAAGGCACTGGGCTTATTGCCCTTAGAAGAGTGGGATGTTCCTGAGAGTAGTGATCGACTCTGATTGGTTAACAATTAATGAGAGAATGAATATTACAATGAGAGGCTGGGATATATTCCAATGAGAGTCTCGGGGTACAACCACCCAAGTCTTATCAATATTTATATCACCTGTTTAACAAAAGGGAGAATACACATTTTCCCAGACCTGTCTGAGTAAACACAATGAGCAGGAATCCGCGGTCTTGGCCCAAGATTTCCCATACTGGTTAATTTCTGGATGAGGAAGTAGAAAAGGGAAAAAACCTTGATCCTAATTAATTAGTTGTTAAATACAAGTGTGAAATAATCATTTCTCATAGCAGGCTATGCCAGTGTTTGAGCTCATGCATGAATACATGATGACATCTTTGTCTTTTCAATGCATGGTTTGAATACTGAAGAAGTCTAAGCAGTCTTAGGCTTATACTACTCATGTCCAATGAAGCAGAGTCTAGAGAAATCACACTGCCTATCTCAAACAAACTAGGGTCATAAGCAAATAGCTCTGTCTTCCCTTTTTATGCAGTTTCAGACATCATCAAACATCATCTGAGCAATGAGAACTTAGGCTCCATTGATTGGCTCTGGTGTTAGCACCTCCCTTTACTGGCCCCACCTGGAGCCCCACCTTAGCTATCAATTCACACCCACGTAGGCTTAGCACCTGGTAAGGCTCAATCAAAGACACTTAATCATTTTAAAACAGTAAGAAAGCCCCAACTTAATTGATATTATGCCCAGTCTACTCTAAACCAGTCCTGCAGTCATCCCTGACTACTCAAGACCACCCCTCAATCCCTCCCACAATCTTTCTGTATATAAGCCTCATCTTGTCTCCAAGAAGGCTCTCAGATTCAGTCTAGCTCAGTAGATTGCATCTGGCCAGCTTGTGAAAACAAGTGTCACAACGAGTGAGATTTCTTTTTTTTAATCATTACTTATCTGATATTCTTAGTTTTCAGCATTAATTTTCACAAGAGATTGAATTACAAATTTTCTCCCTATTTCTACCCCCCCCACTCGAAGATGGCATATATTCTGATTGCCCTGTTCCCAGTCAGCCCTCCCTTCAGTCACCCTGCTCCCCTCATCCCTTTATCCCTTATTTTCTTGTAGGGCAAGATAGATTTCTGTGCCCCATTGCATATATATCTTATTTCCTAGTTATATGCAAAAACTTTTTTTTGAACATCTCCTTTTAAAACTCTGAGCTCCAAATTCTCTCCCTTCTCCCCTTCCCACCCACCCACCCACCCTCCCTAAGAAGGCAAGCAATTCAACATAGGCCACATGTGTATCATTATACAAAACCCTTCCACGATACTCATGTTGTGAAAGACCAACTATATTTTGCTCCTTCCTATCCTATCCCCCTTTATCCAATTTTCTCCCTTGACCCTGTCCCTTTTCAAAAGTGTTTGCTTTTGATTATCTCCTCCCCTACCTGCTCTCCCTTCTATCGTCGCCCTTTTTTAAATCTCCTTCCTGTTTCTTTCCTGTGGAATAAGATACCCAAATGAGTGTGCATGGTATTCCCTCCTCAGGTCAAATCCGATGAGAGCAAGATTCACTCATTCCTCCTCACCTGCCCCCTCTTCCCTCCCAACAGAACTGATTTTTCTTGCAATTTTTATGCGAGATAATTTACCCCATTCTATCTCTCCCTTTCTCCCTCTCTCAATATATTCCTCTCTCATCCCTTAATTTGATTTTATTTTTTTAGATATCAACCCTTCCTATTCAACTCACCCTGTGCCCTCTTACACATCATCTTTCCATGTAGGAATGTAAACAAAACAGTTCAACTTTAGTAAGTCCCTTATAAATTCTCTTTCTTGTTTACCTTTTCATGCTTCCCTTGATTCTTGTGTTTGAAAGTCAGATTTTCTATTCAGCTCTGGTATTTTCACTGAGAAAGCTTGAAAGTCCTCTATTTTATTGAAATTCCATATTTTGCCTTGAAGCATCATACACAGTTTTTCTGGATAGGTGATTCTTGGTTTTAATCCTAGCTCCACTGACCTCTGGAATATCATATTCCAAGCCCTTTGATCTCTTAATGTAGAAGCTGCTAGGAGTTTTCTTTTTGGGATTCTTTTCAGGAGGTGATTGGTGGATTCTTTCAATTTCTATTTTACTCTCTGGCTCTAGAAT
>JAQQSZ010017850.1:0-10705 GCA_028646595.1 Phalanger gymnotis | reverse complement strand
GCAAACTCAGTCCCGCAGCTTTTCCCACTAACTTGCTCTGATGTCTTTGCTCTTTGTGGTTTGAGAGGTCTGGTGGATGCCACAGCTCAGTAATTCAGGATGCCAGGGCACTCTCTGCTCGTCTCCTGGTCTGGTTGGTCCGCGTCTGGTCTGTTCGTGCCGTGCGCGCTGGGCTCAGCTCCGCTCCCCTCAGCTGGGGGCTGGGAGCTCCGTGTAGGACAGACCTTACCCCGAGACCATCCAGGCTGTCCTGGGCTGGAGCCCTGCTTCCCTCTGCCACCTTGTGGGTTCTACAGCTCTAGAATTGGTTCAGAGCCATTTTTTTATAGGTTTTTGGAGGGACTTGGTGGGGAGCTCACGCCAGTCACTGCTTCCCAGCCGCCATCTTGGTTTTGAGACTTTTGAAACATTTAAAATGGTAACAAATAGTTTATAGCCTAATGCGAGTATTTTTTTAGGCCTTTCTCTTTCATTAATGTGAAAAATCATGATCTTTTCCATCAATTTGTAGTGTGAGAATGTCAAGGCTGATTTATTTTTCATGGTGAATTTTCCACATGTAGATATTGACTTTTACTCATTAACTTAAAACTGTTACTAATTTCAAAATTTTGTGTTGAGTAAAATTTAATTTCTAACGTTTGTTCTCAGTAATTTGGATTATATAATAATAGTGCTATATAATAAAGTATGTTTTGTTTTCTGCAACATTTCTCCTAGAACAACCCTTTTGGCTTTGAATACTGTGTTTGATCCTGGGTGTCAGAGTTTAAGGAGGACTCTGATAAGCTGAAGATTGTTCAAAAAAGGACAAGGATGGTGAAAGGTCTTGAGTCTATGTCATATGGGAAGTATGGGAGCAGGTTGAAGGAACTGGGCATGTTAATCCTGGAGAAGAGATGGCTGAGGGGAGAGATGGGGCACCCAGAGGTGAATGAAAGGTGACTGCAGATGAATATTAGGTGAGCCCAGAACTGAATAGGAGAAAGAGTGCAGCCACTTAATTTTGTGCCACACACTTTTTGCCTTTTGGAAATTGCACAGCATTTTTATGACACTCCCACCTTCCCCCCCAAAACTCTGTCTGAAACAAAGACCCGTCATTTTTTTTCCCGCAACATCAGTGTCGGCTCAATGATCTTATATGACTGTAATTCATGGAATACATAAGTCTCTAAAGAATTAAAGTCACAAGTCACTGAGCATGATGATCAAAACAGTGGTAGCATGGCGTATGGAAAGGGTGTGTTTGTTGATTGCCCTGTAAATCAACTCACTGTCTCTGTGACTTCTCAGACCAGAGTTCCCATCCTTGGACACCACTCCCCTCCATGTGTTGTCTGCCCTCTCTTAGATTGTAAATTATTTGAGGGCAGAGATTGTCTCATTTTGTATTTGTATTCCCACCATATTTATCAGTGTCTGGCAGTATGGGGTTTATTAAATGGCTTTTAGTTATTTTCTTATTTAAAAAAAAACTATTTGAAGGACCATGTTATGGAAGAGTGATTGGACATGTTATAATTGGCCTCAGAGGGCAGAAGTACGAGTGGAAATTGCAGTGAAGCAGATTTAGGCTTAATATTAGGAAAAGGCTCTTTACAATTTGAACTATCCCGAAATGGAATGGGCTAGGTCACGAATTGGTGGGTTCTCCCTCATTGGAAGTCTTCAAACAGAACTAATACGATCAGTAGTTAAGTAAATTATAATAAGGATTCCTTTTGCATATGGTTTGGTCTAGTTGGTTGCTGATGTCCCTTCCTACTCAAAAATTCTGTGATTCTGTTGGGTAGGCAGTACAAGTGTTGTCCTCATTTTATAGATAAGAAATCAAGTTTGGCAGTTGATGTATCTGTAAAACCATCTGAAGGATTACAAGCATAATAAGGAAAATGGAAGGTAGATTTCTTTTCTTAGAACCAATCAACTGCCAAACAAAGTGGACACCCAGCAGTTAGAGAATGGCTGAGTACACTTGTATCAATGTAGTAGAATGTTATTGCCTCAGAAGACATGATGAAAATGATAGATTCAGAAAAACTTGGGGAGACATAAACGGATGTAACATGAAGTAAGCAGAACCAAGAGAACACCTGTAACTTATCTTGGCTTTTTATTTGTGTCTCCAGCACCCAGCACAGTACTTTGTATGTAGTATGAGCTTTAATAAGTGCTTTCTTATTTGTTCATTCACTCAATGACCACCGTAGTGTAAAGGAAAACAACAATGTACTGACAAATCAGGACTTCAAAAGACTAACAAAGAAGCATGCCTCCCACTTTTTGTCAGAGGACATACCATTTTGAAGGGGACCAATGTGTTGATTTATTTCATTTCACTGTACTTACTTGTTACAAGGTAGGACTTCTGTTTGGGGTTGCTGGGAGGAGTTGGTGGAGTGATGGAGTTGCAAGTTCAAAAGGGCAGGCAGAAATGGGAAGTTTTGTCACTGCCGTGTTAAATTTAATAGATATTTTATGGCTCTAATTTTTTTTTCTTTTTTTTGGAGGGGGGAAGGCAATTGGGTTTAAGTGACTTGCCCAAGGTCACACAGCTAGTAAGTGTCAATTGTCTGAGGCCGGATTTGAACTCAGGTCTTCCTGACTCCAGGGCCGGTGCTCTATTCACTGCACCACCTAGCTGCCCCTAATAGATATTTAAAAAAAAAAACATTGTAAAGAACAGAAACTTACAATTTCATATGCAATCTTTGTTGGTGCTTAAGTTCATAATAAGACAAAGTTTAAAGGAAAATATGGAATTATACATTAGAATCTACAAAAATACATATACTCTTTTACTTGGTGATCCCTCTAATGGGACTATACCTCCTCAAGGAGGTTGATAGTAGTTTTAATTTTGTTCATTTTTGTTATTTTCTTATGTTCGCATTTGTGTATTTGATAATGTGTACTTGATAACAGGAGTTAGAATATTATTTACATAAGCTTGGAGGGGAAAGTTCATTTATATAATTTTTGGTGGGGAGGAACGATTCATACTTGGCAGGTTTACAATTTGTAATATTTTAAAGGAAAGAATATTCATTATTGGTGTGATACTTAAGTTAAAATTACTTTGGTAATAGTGTTTATACTTCCTACATCCCATGGTGGTTGCAAACAAAACCCTCTGTAAAGTGCTTTAGCACTATATAAACCCGAGCTGTTGTTGATGTAAGAAGTTAGAAGCAGACTCAAATATTTTTGTTACTTTCTTAACAAAAAAAAAATCTATTTCAAAAGAAAATAGGAATATCTAAAATTTTAAAATAAGTGGCAAAGTGATGTTATCTTTTTCCATACACACAGCCCTTTCCCCCAACTTTCGATGCAGTTCAACAAGCATCTTTTAAAGCACTTTATGCCAGGCGCAGGAGATACAAAGACAAAAGTTAAAATGTCCTTGCTCTCAATGAAGTTACATTCTGTTGTAAGGAAACAGCATGTATATGGAAAATTCTCATAGGAGAAAAGCCCTAGAAACTGGGGAGTTCGGGGTAGATTTCCTGTATGAACTGAACTGTATGAACAAACTAAGCTAGGAAAGCTAGGTATTTTCTTAGGAAGAGGTGAGTTGGGAGTATGTTAGAGGCATAGGGGTGGGGTAGGGGAGGAAAGCCTTTGGAAAGGCACAGAAATGGAAGCTAGAATGTCATTATTAGGGAACAGCAATCAGTCCACTTTGGAACATAGACTGTAGTAATGCAAGTGTGTCTGTTGTTGTAAACCTGGAAAGGTAGTTTGGAACCTGATTTTGAAGGGCTTTAAAAAGTCGAGCAGAGGATTTTATAGTCTACTTGAGAAGCAAGAGGGAGGCACGGGGACTTCTTGAGCAGTTGAGTGACCTGTGCCTTAGGAATATCAGTTTGGGCAAGATATTTGATGTATTGCAGAGGGGAGAGACAGAAGGTCACTAAACCAATTTGTAGGCTATTGTAATAGTCCAGGCAAAAGGTGATGAGGGTCTAAACTGGAGGGTGGAGAAGAGGAGACAGGCCAGTGAATGCAAAAGAGAGGACAGATGGAAACTATATTATGAAATAGAATCAACAAGACTTGACATCTGGCTTAATTGTGGTATTACTGAATTAAAGGGGATGCACAGTTGGATGAATTTGGGGGCACGGTTCCAAATTGCTTTCTAGAATGACTGGACCAATTCAGAACTCCACAGCAGTGTATTAGTGTGCCTTTTCTATCACAGCTCTTCCAACAATGGTCATTTTTCTCTTTTGCCATCTTTGTCTATCTGATAGGTGTGAGGAATAACACCAAAGTTGCTTTAATTTGTATTGCTCTTCATACAGTGATTTGAAGCATTTTTTTCTTAAGTTTATTGATATGTTTCTTCTTTTGAAAATTGCCTGTTCATATCTGTTGGCCATTTTATTTGTTGGAGATTGAATTCCCTGTGTCTTGGATATGAGACCTTTATCAGAGGAATGTGCTGCCAGGTAACTGTTTCTTACTTTTATTGATCTTCATCCAAATGCTTTGCATTATGTGTCTTGCCTCTGATTCCAGAATTTCTTGTTATGAGTATATTGTCTTAATATGTAGTGCTGCCCAGCTCCTTTACTTTTTTTTTTAACCTATTTTCTTCTTCTTGAGTAAGGTATATCATTCCAGAGTTTTATTCTAGTAAAGGTTCCAATCCCACCAAGACTTTAGTGGTACTCTTAAGATCAGATTTTCTATTGTTTTGATCTTTAGTTAACCTTGTTTGTTTATACTCACACCGTCAGTGATTCCTTTAACCATGAATCATTTTCCAAGCTTACCCCTCCTAATGCTTTCTAATTTGAA
The DNA here is from genome assembly GCA_028646595.1 of Phalanger gymnotis. Classification (NCBI taxonomy): domain Eukaryota; kingdom Metazoa; phylum Chordata; class Mammalia; order Diprotodontia; family Phalangeridae; genus Phalanger; species Phalanger gymnotis. The sequence continues at coordinate 5,893 of JAQQSZ010017850.1, read as the reverse complement.
TTCTGCTTTGCTTGTATTCATGATTTCAACTCCTAGAGCCAGGTGGTATTTTTTTTTCCCCTCTTAAATTTATAGCTGTCCTTTTGTCTTTGTCATGTTTATGGGCACATATATCGTTAGGTTTTTACTTTTTTCAGTTCTGCAACTCATTTCCTTTTTTTATAGGGAAATAATTTTGATTGATATGTGAATACATCACATATCTTGCCCAAACTGCTATTTTACAGGTCACTCACCTGCTCAGTATTGTGATTTTGCTAATATTTTCTCTTATATACACATTAAGAACAACATCTGTTAAGGTCCTTGCCATGTAGGTGTGGCTAGTTTTCTCCTAACAGACAGTTAACTACATTTGAGACTTAAGTTGAATTGTTGATGCAGTGTCCTGGTTGTCTAAGTACACAAGGCCAATGTGGGAGTAATTGAGGAGGAAGACTTCTAAGTCTTTTTACACACTACTGAGATGGAGTGCATCATACACACAAATGTGGAGGCAGGGATGCTGTGTTGTATTCTTAGCAGAAATCCTGTCAGCTCCTTGAGGGTAGGGGCTGTGTGTTTGCCTTTCTTTGTAACCTCAGCCCTTTACTCAGGGCCTTACACCGAGAAAGCACTTAATTTGTGTGAATGACTGATTGATTAAGTAAACTTCTTCTAGTTAAATGTTAAGATGGCCTAGAAGTTCTCTTTCTGGTCCATTCCCAATCCTGAATCACTAACTGCCCTGCATCATTGGCTCAGAGCAACTTTGCTTTAGTTCTTGTCCCAGTTTCACATAGCCACATAGAAGATACTCAGATATACCCAATGGCATTAGAAAGTGTTCTTTTCCTAAGCGTTATGTGTACACAGCAGATACACAGTTTTGATCTATTAGCTCTGTAGGATTGTCAGCGTTTTCATTTTGTGTTTCCCTTCTTTCCTAAGTAGGAGTGTTTACTGTGGGATTATTCAGTCTCTCTTCACTTTGCTTATGTAATATTTGTGACATAATCAAATCTTTCTTTCTTTTTAGCTTTTAAATTTTATTTTTATATATTTCAGTATATGATTACAATTTAACCTCTTCTCCTCATTCCAGCCCAAGCCAGTTTGTGACCTTAAATTTTTGTTAATCCACTCAAGATGCTTTGATGGACCTTTTTAATGGTTTTAGCTAGGAAAGTAAACCAATTATTTATGTCATTCTGATGCTTCCCTCCAAATCTTGTCACCTTGCTTCTATCCCTTTGGTACTTTTGCAGATCATATCAACCCCATTGGAATTTTGCTTACACTAGGAATTTTTTTAAAAATTATTATTGTTTCTAGTTTTTACACCAAAATAATTGCTCCTTAACTATCTGCCTCCATCCCTCTTTTGTAACAAAGGAAAACTTTTAGGTAAAATATACGTAGTTACCAGTGACTTCATCTGATTATATATACCACATTTTACCTCTGTCACATCCCACCTTTTTCATTTTGAGAGGGATGTGTGTTTCATCATCAGTGTTCTACAGAAATTGGTCATAACAATCTGAACTTTTTGTGTTTTTCATTCGTATTGTTGTAGTCTTGTGTATTTTATTCTGGTTCCGCTTATTCTACTCTATATCAGTTATTAGTAATTTAGAGTACTCTTTGATATGTTAGTAGTTTGCAATTCCATTTGGAGCATTTCTTCATATCCATTGGTCCCATATCTATTTGAGAATGGCTTTTGATCTTCTATGTCTATGTTATGTCTCAGTCAATTCCTATGTATTTTGCATATCAGACTCTTACCAGAGATATTTGCCCCAAAAAATTCCTGTTTAATAACTTCTCTTATTCTAGTTTCACAGTACTGTTCTTGCAAAAATTCATAATTTTATATAATAAAACCCTCTTCCCTTTTTTTTCCTCTTCACTACTGTTAATCATTTCTCTTATGTTCACTCCTCCTCCAGACCTCCACCACACTCCCCGGGCAGGTCAAAGATGAAAGAGATCACTTCTTCCTCACCTCCAAGAGGCAGCAATGCATTTTTGACTGTCTCCACAAATTGCTTCTTTTTTTAGTTCTTAATGTTAATTTAGTTCTTAACAGGGATTTATTTAGGCATCTACCATGTACCAGGCACTATAGGCACATGGGGATTCAAAAAAAAGCAAAAACCAATCTCTGCTCTCAGGAATGGAGTCTAATGGGGGAGACATTATATAAACGGCTATATGAAAAATTGGAGGAAGTCAACAGAGGGAAGGTACTAAGATTAAGGAGGACCAGAAGAGGCTTTTTGCAGAAGGTGGAACTTTAGCTGAGATTTGAAGGAAACCAAAGAAGCCAGAAGGGAGAGATGAGGAGGGAGAGAGTTCTAGGTGTGGAGGACTGCCAGTGAAAATGTCTTGCAATAGAGATGAATGTTTTGTGCGAGGAACAGCAAGGAAGTCAGTGTCATTGGATCACAGAGTACATGTAGGGGGAGCAAGGTGTAAGAAGTTTGGAAAGATGGGAAAGGGCCATATTATGGAGGTCTTTAAAAGCCAGAAAATACTGTTTTTGATCCTGGAGCCACTGGAATTTATTGAATGGAGGTAGGATGGGGTGGGGTGAGGATTGTGCTTTAGAAAGATTAATTTGACAGCTAAGTAGAGGATGGATTGGGATGGGAAGAAACTCGAGGCAGGGAAACCAGCCACCAGGGTATTGCAGTTGTTCAGGCATGAGATGATGAAGGTCTGTAGTGACTGTGGCCATAGTGGCAGTGTCAGAGGTGAGAAAAAGACATATGAGAGATGTTAAAAGAAATGATAATACTTGACAACTGATTGATTGATTGTAGGAGGAGGGGAGAATAAGAGAAATTGAGTCCAGGATGACGCCTAGGTTGTGAGACTGGGTGAATTGTGACTTCGTTTCTCACCAGGTTGCATTCTAGACTTCTTTACTACACCCCAAAAACCTCTTCATTCTGGAAAATCTCTACAGCTCAGGACTTCACTCTTATGAAGGCTCCACCCCCCATTTTTCCCTTTGAGTGTATAACACTTCTTAGAACCTGATTTAAGAAGGGTGTCCAGGCCAGCCAGGACTTCATTGCTTAAAAAGTTGCACTCCAGAGTTCTTTACCATGCTCTTGTGCCTGGTACCTCCATCCCTTACCTTCTGCTTTTCCACTTCCTTTTGTGTGTTACCTTCCCTCATATAAGTTCCTTGAGGGCAGGGACTATTTTTTTTTCTCCTTGTATTTGTATTCTGATTGCTTAACTCAGTGCTTGGTGCATAGTTAGCTTTAATAAATACTTGTTGACTGACTGGGAGGATAGTAGTGAGGTTAGGAAGACAGTGTTTTAGGGAGAAGATAACGTGTTCAGTTTTGGACATGTTGAGTTTAAGATGTCTGTGAGATACCCAGTTTGAGATGTCCATAGACAATTGGAGACTCAAGCCTGGAGTAGGGCTGGACAAATTGATTTGAGAAACATTTGCATAGAGATAATTGAATCTGTGGGAGTCGATGGTGTCACTAAGTGTAATTGCATAGAGGGTGAAGAGAACAGGGCCCTGGGCAGAGTCTTGGAGAACACCTGCAATTAATGGGTATGATCTGGTCGTAGGTCCAGTAAAGGAGATTGAGGAGTGGTCAGATGAGTGGGAGAAAGCAGTGTCACAGAAACTGGATATTCTTCTTAGAGTTTCAACAAGAGAATGATCAGCGTTGTCAGAGGATGCAAAGAGGTCAAGAAGGATGAGGCTTGAGCAAAAGCCTTTACAATTTTGGCAATCGAGAGATGATTGATAACTTTGGGGAGGGCAGTTTCATCTGAGCAAGGTTAAATGTCAAAGTTAAAAAGAGAATGAGAGGAAAGGAAGTGGAGCCCTTAGACAAGCTTTTCAAGAAATTTAGTCATAAAGGAGAGATACAGGGACAATAGCTAGTGGGGATTCACCAAGTGAGGGTTTTTTGAGGATAGAGGAGAGACAAGGGCATGTTTGTAGGTAGTAGGAAACAGTAGGCAGGGATCAATTGAAGAAAGTGAAGAGAGGGGGTGTGACAGGGGGCAATCTGCTAGAGAAGTCTGAATCACTTCATTCATATAGAGGGGTTAACTTTATTAAAGATAAGGGACACCTCTTCCTGTGAAATAGGATGGAAGAAGAAATAAGGAACCCTTGTCTTGATTCTCTTGTTTCCCTAAAATCTCTAGCATCCTTAGATATGTTTGCCCATAGATAATCTTTTTTTCTTTGATCCTTGTAAGAATTAAAAACAAACACCGCCGCCCCCCCCCCCCCCCCCCCCCCCCCCCGGCCAAACAACAGTCCCCTCTTACTTAGAACCTATTAGTTGCTCTCATTGCTCAGCAGGGTTTTCTTTTTTTTACTTATTTATACTTTTTTTTTTCTCTATATGGAATGTTTACATGTCAAATAGCCTCCTCACTTAAGGTTTCTTTTGGGAAAATTATTTAGATGATTCCTTTTCTTGAGAATTTCTCTATTTTCATTGATAATAGACTCAAGTTTGCAATCTCTGTTCTAGGTTGCATCTTCTTTGTTTTTTAGAACATCATATTCCAGTTTTTAAGGTTTTTTTTTCATATACAAAGAATACTTTTCACCTGTTCGAATTTTTTTCATTGCAAGACCTTTCACTTGGCTGCTTACAAAAGGTGTGATTTGACATTGATATTCTGAACTTCTAGTCACATATTACTTGGTGGTTGAAGCTTGTGGTTTCTTTGATCAGTGATTTGGTTATCCTGTCAGTCAATACTGTTTGCAATACTTCAAGCAGTTTTCTTTTATGAAACTGCGGTATAATATTTAAGCTTTTCATTAATTTTGGGGAGGAGATGTATGATCCTCAAGTCTCTGCAGTAGAATTCATGGTTTTCCAGTGCTGCTGCAATATCTATTTTTGAGTTTTATCTCTGTCATTCTCTTTCACAACTTCTGCTGTTCTAAATTCTTATGGCCAAGAAGCTTGGCATTGGAGATTAGTCGAGAAAATTCACCTCCCTCGCCTCATTGTGAAGGTGGAAGAATATGAGTATGAAACACTGCATACATTATATGTTGTTTCCCCTCTTTGAGGACAGGAACTGCCTTTGTTTTTATATTTGTATCCTAATGACTTAGCGCTTGTAAGTCACATAGTCTAAGTACGTAATGAATGTTTCTTAGATTCATCCATCCGTCCATTCATTCATTCTTAAGATTAATACATTTTGTTAATAGAAAGGAGAAAGTTCTGCAGATATTTAGCTACTTTTATAGGGTATTCTTTCAGTTAGCACAGTTCTTTGTTACTTCTTATTATCTTTCATTTTGCCATGAATAACCCATAAAAGGCTAAGGATTTGGGATGATTAATTTATAAAAACTTCAAGGTTTTAAACATAGGCAGACTGATAAGTACTAATCGAAGTTACTGAATGATAAGTCTAGAGCTGAAATGGACAACAGAAGCTGTCTAGTCCAGTCTCATTTTACAGATGAGGAAACTGAGGGCTCAGAGTTTGGCTCAGACTTTTGCTCAGCGTAGGTAGTATCAGTGAAAGGATTTGGAACTAGGTCCTTTGATTCCAGAGCCAGAACTCTTTCTATGGGTACTTAACACTCCCTTCCCTAGATAAGAATTATATAAGAAAGATTAGAGTTAATATAAATGTAATAATAATTCACATCTATTACACTTTATAATTTACCTTTCATAATTTTTTGTTCAGAAAATTTCTTGCAATTTTTTTTGTTTTTAATTCCATTTTATTGATGAGGAAATTGCAATTCAGAATGGTCACTCCCACCCCCAGGTCATACAGCTAGTAAACATTGCATTTCATATTGTAATACCTGTATTTTGACTCTTGAGTTCAGTATTTTTGTTATATTGTTCCACCTGCTCAAGATACTGTTGGCTTC
>JAQQSZ010017849.1:0-10705 GCA_028646595.1 Phalanger gymnotis | reverse complement strand
GATTCTTTCAATTTTTATTTTACCCTCTGGCTCTAGAATATCAGGGCAGTTCTTGATAATTTCTTGAAAGATGGTATCTAGGCTCTTTTTTTGATCATGGCTTTCAGGTAGTGCAATAATTTTTAAATTCTCTCTCCTGGATCTGTTTTCCAGGTCAGTGGTTTTTCCAATGAGATATTTCACATTGTCTTCCATTTTTTCATTCCTTCGGTTTTGTTTTATATCTTGATTTCTCATCAAGTCACTAGCTTCCACTTGCTCCAATCTAATTTTTAAGGTACTTATTTTCTTCAGTGGTCTTTTGGACCTCCTTTTCCATTTGCCTAATTCTGCCTCTCAAGGCATTCTTCTCCTCATTGGCTTTTTGGAGCTCTTTTGCCATTTGAGTAAGTCTATTTTTTAAGGTGTTATTAGCAAGTCATTGACTTGTTTTTCATGATTTTCTTGCATCACTCTCATTTCTCTTCCCAATTTTTCCTCCACTTCTCTAACTTGCTTTTCCAAATCCTTTTTGAGCTCTTCCATGGCCTGAGATCAGTTCATGTTTTTCTTGGAGGTTCTTTGACTTTGTTGACTTCTTGTGGCTGTAAGTTTTGGTCTTCTCTGTCACCAAAGAAAGATTCCAAAGTCTAAGTCTGAATCTGAGCGCATTTTCGCTGCCTGGCCATGTTCCCAGCCAACTTACTTGACCCTTGAGTTTTTCAGCGGGGTTCGACTGCTTGTAGAGTAGAGAGTACTTTGTCCCAAGCTTGAGGGGCTGTGATGTTGTTTTCAGAGCTATTTCTACATGGCAATCTCTGCCACACCAGTGCTATTCCTCCCCCAAGAACCACCAACCCAGACAGGACTCAGATCTAAACAGGCTCTGCACTCCAGCTCAGATCTGCCACTTAATTCCTCCTACCAGGTGGGCCTGGGGCCAGAACTACAGCTACAACTGCAGCTGTAGTTCTGTAGTGCACCTCCTCCACTGCCCCTGGAGTGGTGGTTAAACCCCGAACTCCTTTCACTCTGTCCCCCTCAGTTTTTCCCCCTAATCTTCTCTGTTGTCTTTGGTGTTTGTGGGTTGAGAAGTCTGGTAACAGCCACAGCTCACTGATTCAGGGTGCTAGTGCCTGTTCCACCCAGCTCCTGGTCTGGTTGGTCCGGGCACAGCCCACACTGAGCTCTGCTCTGCTCTGCTCCCAGTTCTGTGTGATAGACCTTACCCAGAGACTATCCAAGCTGTCCTGGGCTGGAGCCCTGCTTCCCTCTGCTATTTTGTAGGTTCTGCATTTCTAGAATTTGTTCAGAGCCATTTTTTATGGGTGTTTGGAGGGTCCTGGGGGACAGCCCTAGGCAAGTCAACATAACCAAATTACATTAGAATGTTGATATATATATATACGTATATATATACACATATATATATACGTATATATATATATACATATATATATTAGAATGTTGACATATATATGTGTATATATATGTTCCTTTTTCCATTTAATAACCACCAGCGATCTTTCAAATGGAATTTCTCTAAAATTCTGTTCAGATCCTTAACTTCTTATTTTTGGTTATATTTACCTAGGGCTGACAGTGGTAAATTCAGGTACGGCCTTCTTTTAATTGATTCTTTAAGTTTTTAGAAGCTATGCCACTGGGTGTTTATATGTTACATACTGAAATCAATGCATTGTCTATGAGAAGGATTGGAAAACTACAGTGCAAAGGCCAAATTCAGCTCACCAACTGTTTTTGTACAATCCATGGGCTAACAATGGTGTTTACATTTTAAAATAGTTTCATTGTATTTTAAAATATAAACATCATTATTAGCTCTTGAGCTGTATACAAAAAGGGGCAGTGGGCCAGATTTGGCCTGCAGGCCACAGTTTATCTGCACTTCGTCAATGTTACCTTTCAGCAAAATGCGGTTTCTCATTTTATCTCTTTCAATTAAGCCTATTTTTAGGCTGTTTCTTTGTCTGAAATAATTGCTACCCCTAGTTTTCTGTTCAGCTGAGGCAGAATGAACTTTGCTCCATCCCTTTATTTGAATTGTGTATCTGTTTCAAATGTGTTTCTTATTAATAACACATTGCTGGAGTTTGCTTCATTAAACATTCTAGGAATCTCTTTCATTTTATGAGTGAGTTCATCCCATTTACATTTGTAGTTAGTTTTCTTCCATCCTATTGTCTTATGCTTTGTCTTCACTATTCATTTCCTGTTTATTTCAAGTTGTTGCTTCCCCCTTTTTTTGCCTTTTAACTTTTTCTTTACTACCTTTTCTCCACGTTTAGGTTTTGTTCTTCTTATGATGAATCCCTCCCTGGATCTCTCTCTTTTCCCTCTTCTTCTTATATGGATCCATGTCGAGTTGAATGTCTTCCTACATTATGCTACTCTACATTTTGTGTGTTCTATCTTTTGGGACATTTCAATGAACATGAAATTAAGTTGATAACCACTCTTTTTTTCTTTCTGAATTTTTTCTATCCTTCCATTCTTTCTATGTTTGTATATAGTTTTACTTGTGCAAACCCAATTAATGTGTGGTAATAAGTCCCCCCATCTTTCTACCAATTTTCCTGAATGTATCTTTTTTTTTTCCTTAATAGCATTTTCAAAATCCAACTATAGGTCATCTGTCTAGTTGACTACCTCTATCACTCCTTTTAACATTAAGAATCCAAAAAAGCCCCTTTTAATACCCCCTCTTCTACTAGAATGTTTATAGTTCATCTTTAAACAATCTTTTCTAGTTGTTCACTTGCATTTGCCTTTTTACTTTTCTTGACTCCCATATTTGTATTTCAAAATTCCTTCACACTCTAGTTTTTTTTTTCTTTCTACAAAGAATACTTACAAATTATCTTCTATTGGTCAACTTTTTTCCTTCTGGACTATATTCACTTTTGCCAGGTAAGTTATTCTTGATTCTACGTTTCTATCTTTTGCCTTTTGGAACTGTCTCATTCCATTTTATCCCTTCTTTTATGGTGATAGTTGCTGAATCATGTGTGTTCCTGATGGTGTTTCCTCAGTATTTGAATTTTTTCTGGCTACTTATAGCATTATTTATTTTGGTCTGGAATCTCTGGATTTTGGCAATGACATTTCTGGGAGTTCCCACTTTGGGGCTTCTTTCAGAAGATGATGGATGGATTCTATTTTCACACTGCCCTCTGTTCTACTATGTCTGGGAAGTTTTCTTTAATGATTTCTTGAAATATGACATCCAGGTTGTTTTATTTTGGTCACAGATTTCATATGATCTTATGATTCTTATGTTATCTCTCCCTGATCTGTTTTCCAGTTGTTTTCGATATTAGATAGCTTACATTTTCTGTTTTTCCTCATTTTCAAACTTTTAAAGAATTTTTGTTTCCTGGAGTCATTAATTTCTATTTGGTCCATTCTGATTTTTAGGGAATTCATAGAGAAGAGAAAGGTTTTGTACCTCTTCTGTTAAGCTGTTGATTCTTTTCAATTTTTTCCTCCATTGCCCATATTTATTTTATACTATTTTATGAAAACTCTTGCATCACTTCTTTGAAGAATTCTAATTGTTCTCATAGTCAAGCTTATTTTTTTTGCTTGGAGGTTTTGATTGTACATGTTTTTAAAATTATTCTCTTCTTCTGGGTTTGTGTCCTCATCGTCCCTGGCATCATAAAAGTTCATTTTGTCTTTTGTTTTCAACTCAGGAGTTCTGTTCTAATCTGATGATCAGATTAAGAACATTTCCTTTGCCTCAAGTGTTCTTTCTTTAGGCTACTCTTTTCCTTCCTTTGGGTTAGGGTTGTGACCTGAAACTTTTCCTTGATCATGGATGCCAAAGTTCTCTCCTGTAATTGGCCTTAGTGGAAACCTTTTCCTTAGATGATGCAAGAGATGGAGAGGCCTTTTCTTTAATCCTCAGTTAAACTGAGGGTTGACATCTTCTGGTAGAATAGGCCCCATTGAGGCTTTTTGTATTTATTTCATTATCACACTAAGTTCTGCTTTCCCAGCTCCCCTCCTTCCCCCACCTTTTTTCCCTCTAAAAGGAATGGGAAGCCTGCATGAAGGCTTTTTTTTCTTTAGGACACTGGCAAGCACAGTGCCGACTCCCCCACCCCAAGGTTTTGTTTTTTAGCCTTAGCACCTTGTTTCATATTAGTTCTCAGGATTCCTAAACACTAAAGTTATTTACTTTGCCACAAGACTTTCACTTTTGTCCCACAGGGGACACAGATCATATTTACTGCTTGTCTATAGAGTGAGGTGTTTGGTAATTGGGGTTTTTTTAGGGGTGATATAAACTGTATTGTTTCCTTCTACCCCACCTTGGTTTGCCATTGGTTTTGCCAGTGTTTCTTCCACATGCCACTTGAAAAGTCCTTGGGTGGGGCAGGGTAATGAAAGAGAAACCCCAGCATGCTTGATGATTTCTGGGAGGATTATAAGGCAGAATTCTTTGACACATTTTTGCTTGGGAGTTTTTCCAACTTTTACCATTAGTTTTAAGACCTGAAGCTTCCAAATTTTGTGAAACTAGCAGGATAGGAGTCAGCCCTCAACTCTATTTAATAAGGTATTGGTTATGAAGTTTGGGAAACTGTACACAAAGCTGACACAGAGTAGACAGAAAAAAGAACTCTGTACTCTGCTTCAAAGCAGGAAGTTTTTGGTAACTGTTCCTCCTTTCTGCCTTTGGTTATCTAATTGGAAAATCGAAGACTCCACATCCTATAAAACCCAACTTAGAAGCTGAACTGTGCTTTTAATTTCATATTCTCATGTATCTTTTAGTGCATCAATTTTTGTTATTGTTGTTTAGTTGTGTCTGATTCTTTGTGACCCCATTTGGCCTTTTCTTGGCAAAGATGATGATTTGCCATTTCCTTCTCCAGCTCATTTTATAGATGTGGAACCAAAGCAAACAGGATTAAGTGACTTATCCAAGGTCCCATAGCTTGAAGTGTCTGAGGCCAAATGTGAACTCAGGAAAATGAGTCTTCCTGATTTCCAGCCCGGCATTCTATCCACTGTGACAGCTAGCTGCCCATATCAAGTTTAAAAAGCCTTAATATTCGTCTCTGTCTTACTTTTCAGGGTAAACATGACTATTTCATTTTGTCTTGGTATTCCTAGTCTAACACACTCCAAGGCATATAGCAGGTGCTTACTAAAAGTTTGACGGACTCTGTAAATCTGTAAGTATGCATCAGGTTTAAATGATCAATACACCAACAATTTACCCTAAAAAGTCAGTAAGAAATTGAAATTACTTCTATGAAAGGAAACTAAAAGAGGGATATGCAAAAATGTGACAATTCAAGATAAATTATGGCATTCTGTAATAATACAAACTAGCTCCCTTCTTTATCTATTAACCTCATATCCTAGGATTACGTGAAATCTATGACCAAAAAAAAAAAACAAAACTTGATAGCAGATTCAAGATGGCAATGTGAAAATAGAATCCACCTGTTACCCTAGGAGTGCTAAAGGAATTAAGTTCTAAATGGGTTGACATTCATAACTTATTAAATACCACTTGAAGCTCAGGCTATATGGAAAATTCCCTATCTGTTGTACCATGATATTATAGCAACACCAACAATCATATAATGAACAAAACAGAACACCCTATTTTTATTTGTGGCAAAGCTTGTTTATTAGGCTTGGGAGGCAGAGGGAATAGGGAGAGGGGATGGGAATGGCAGTGATACTATTCTAAAACAAAATTATTTTACTTTAATTTTGGTTTGTTGGGAGAAAGATATACAGAATATGCTTCTGAGTAACACTGCTACTGACCAACTTGAATAGATTCTGGATTAATGTCCCACACTGGAACTTCCCTAAATAACAACTATTTGAAAACATCTGAAATAAGAAACTGGAGAATAGAGTTAAAATAAGTATAAACCGTATATTCACAAGATGCAGAATCTGTGCTTACAAGTTTTAATACATCATGGTTAATGATTCATGAGAAGCCATTTCCCAACATTCAAAGTAACGTTTTCAGATAGTTCTTTTGGCTGCTATTGGAAAGCTTTACCCCAATTCAACTGATAAGTAATATTTTTTTTAATATAAAAAACAAAACATAAAAAAAATTTTAAAAATTGATATAAACAAGATTTTGAAATGTCAAAAATAAATCCTGTAATGAATTAAAGCATATTTGTAACTTCTTAATTCAAGAAACTAGCTAAATTACTTTTTAGATCATCAGTAACAATGTTGGAAAAATGTAGAATGTCCTCAGAAAGTTTGTAAACTAATTCCTCCAACTCTTCATTACCCCTACATTGAAAAAAAAAAAGGCTGGAGAAGGCAATAAAGAGAAGTTTAGTCCCTTCTTTAAAAATGATTACCCAAATAATTGCTATCACTGTTATCATAACACTATTATAAAGACAATTACAATTTTCAATTTAGGAGGAAATCATCAAACAATCTTTAGTATGATTAAGGAAAATTGATTCTTCTTCCTAAACAAGAATAAAACCAATTTATTTTCTCTTAAGCCACAGTAATTTAAAATGGAATAATTATTTCTTGTTGCATTTTCCATATTTCAGTTAATAGATTATTTTGCTTTTATTAATTAAATAACCCTCATAAGATCACCATGATAATAAATTTGTAAAAAGCCTTAAACTGGCTGAATGTTTAATTTCTTTCCATGTGTCCTAGACATAACAAAAGCACAATTTGTCTATTTATTTAATTTGTTCTTGAAATTTATCAACAATGGCTATATTATATAAAAATCATTAAACTCGTACTCAATTAAATCCCATGGCTTAATTCCCTTTTTCACAATAGTTATGTGTGCAAACTGAGGAAAAAAGGTTGTAGTATTTTGTCCTCTACTGAGAGATGCAATTTTTTTCTCCTAATTATCAATTTATTTCTTTGACTGAAATAGAACTGCTGTGACAATTTTTAGACAGTGTTTTCTTTTTAAAATACTATACCCACAGCAAAGTACTATTATATAAGTACACTTAGAATCATAGAATTTGAGCTAAAGGGTACATAGAACTATAGTTGAATTGGCAATTGATGACTTCAGTAGTGTTCATACAGAAGCCTTGGGTTATTAAATTGAAGTTTTTGTCAGGAGATAACATTCCAAAAAACAAATTTGAAAATCACTAACAGCTAAGGCATAGTCTTCCTGTGGAAGCTAGATTTCAGATTTAGTCTTTTTTTTCCCTTCAATTACATGTAGCTCCTGACAAGCACTGCAAAAACTTTCAAGTAGATTTTCCTTTTTAAACTGATCATATGAGAAAAGAGCCCAACCAAAAAAAAATCTCATTATGTAGCCTAGTTTAAAATTGACCTTTCACAATATCTATTTAAAATAATTTATCTAGGACCAAAATTAAAATAAAGCTGGTATTTTAAAAATTTTTTGATAAAATTGATCTACAACGGTTGAGGCACCAAGTGGTCAAGTAATATTGAAAGATTCATATCCTTTTTGTATCAAGCTTGGATGAGAATCCTGGGAACATTCCTCTCCTTCCCAGATTTTTGGACCAAATCCTTGGCTCTAAAATGTAATTTAATAATACAAATTATGGAATTACTGTAACTTAATAATAAAGCTATTTCAAGGTATAAGGATTACAATAGCTACGTGCTTCATAAATTACAGACAGGTTGCAATCTATGTCAATGGGACGAGTTTCCTCACTGACAAAAATCACAGATACTTGATGTAATGTTTAAAACAAGATTTTTAAAAATTCTGTAAGGTGCAGAAACAAACAAAAATTGGGGCTTCACCCTTTTTAAGCTGAGAGAACACATCACATTCAAGTTACATTCCAGTAAAAGAGTTAGTCTAATTCCCTTGGATATTTTCATTGCATAAAACCTTTGGCTGCTAGGCAATGATCTGTTTAAAATAATTTAACTGAAGATTCTTAATATTCCTTCATTTTCATCTATTTGAGGCACCCCTAACCTTTCTTGGCTCAGAAGTAAGGTTATCTTATTCCTTCTGGCTTTGCTTCATTTCAGCTCTATAATGAAAACATATCACAATGACTCAAATGAAAAATGAGCTTAGAGGAACGGATTAGTTCTACTTGTTCAACCTCAAAAGACTATGAGTTTCTTCCCCCACCCCCTTCTCTGTGCAACCAAAGTGACAAAACTCATTAAATTGTATGGAAGGTGCAAAGAAATGAATGAATCACTTGACTTCCATTTACAAGACAAACATTAAAGTGCTAAGATGATCTAGTATACTTGTGACTAAAACTTGGGACTTACTGTATACTTAAAAAGCATCTTTTCAACAAGTCAAGAGATTAACTTTTAAAATACTGTTATTTAACACCAGCAGGTCATTGTAGGTTTTGGTTCAGGCTTCAAAACAATTCCATTATCAGGTGGTTGACTAAGCATTAGAGGTTTGTGGCTCTTGAGCTTATGAGCTAAGGTCATGAATATAGCTTCCACATGGTCATTATCATTGGGATTTTTGGCAGAGGTTTCAAACAGTGGCATAGAGTGTGTGTCAGCAAATTTTTGGGCCAAATCTGTAGGAACTTGAATGGCACTTCTCAAGTCACATTTATTTCCAACCAGAATCCTTGGTATATCACTAGCAAGCAAATGTTGTTTGCATTCTTCTATCCATGATGGCAGGCTGTGAAAACTGGCCATGTTGGTCATATCATACACAAAGACAACAGCATGTACATTCCTATAGTAGTGCTGTACCATGCTCTTTCTGAACCGTTCTTGTCCTGCTGTGTCCCATAACTGAATCTGAAAATAAAAAGAGGAAAAAAATTACAATAGAATAATTTTAATTTAAAATACTTCAGAATCCTATTGTTCTATGACCAAACCAAACAAACAAATAAACCCTTGAAATTATACGGTGCTTTATATTTTTTTTCAACGTACTTTCATGCCTATTACTTCAATATTTAAAAGAAACCATAATATCCCTGGCATGGATAATACAGATCCAAAATCCTCCAAGTCTTCTTAGTAGGTGGTATTTAAGAGTTACCATGACCTCTCAAAAATTTACCCTTTGGGGTCCAACTTTCTGGCTATTATTTTTAACAATTACTATCATCTAATAATTTTTTATTAGAAAACTCAGGTACAGTTTGACTCTAATAACAATATAATTGCATAGCAGTTCTGAGGATAAGCTCAATTATTTGTGATTGTCCACAAGCACAAGGTGAGAAAGAGGTGGAGAGAAAGATATGAGAAACCACCTGGGAACTTTGGTTGATTTTAAAGTTAGTTATTCAACAGTGTAAAAGAGCTTTTAAAAGAAAAACAACAACAATCTAACACAAGTTAGGCAGATCTATGCTGAGAGCAACTGAATGTCTAGTACAAAGGAGAGTGTGACTATCTTCCCAATACCCTGTCTTGGTCAGACCACATCTGAAGTATTGTGTTTAGTTCTATGGGCCACCTTTTAGGAGGAATATTGACAAAATGAAGACTGTCCACAGAACGGTTACTTAGATAATGAGGGCACTTTCAATTATGTCAAAAAACAAACTGGGGATGTTTAGTTTGAAGAAGCCAAGACTTAAGAGAGAAGGACTGTTAATTTGTGGTTTTCTAATAAATCAATATATGCCCTACAGGAAACTGTATCTACTTGAGATTGATATCACTGTTCCATACCATAGTCTCCCACCTCTAGAATACTGGGGAAAATATAACATTTACACAAGTATAATATGAGCACAATAAAAGAAAGGGGACAAGGGAGAGAATTAAGTATTCTGAGAAAATCTGAAGGAAAGATCAAAACTGTGAGGAAGACTTTCTAGAGGACATGACATCTAACCATTTGGAGGACAATTACATAGAAAGTTTAGGCTCTTCCCACTTGGTCCCAAAGGGAAGAACCAGGAACTATTGCAATAGGTGTATTGTATAAATGTCAAAGAGGTAAATTAGATGACATGTATTATAGGGTTTTTTAAATTTATTTTTTTCTTAGTTTTCAGTATTGATTTTCACAAGAGTTTGAATTACAAATTTTCTCCCCATTTCTACTTTCCCCCCACTCCAAGATGGCATATATTCTGGTTGCCCCGTTCCCCAGTCAGCCCTCCCTTCTGTCACCCCACTTCCCCAATCCCCTTTTTCCTTACTTTCTTGTAGGACAAGATAGATTTCTATGCCCCACTGCCTGTATATCTTATTTCCTGGTTGCATGCAAAAACTTTTTTTTGGACATCTGTTTTTAAAACTTTGAGTTCCAAATTCTCTCCCCTCTCCCCTCCCCACCCACCTTCCCTAAGAAGGCAAGCAATTCAACATAGGCCACATGTGTATCCTTATGTAAAACCCTTCCACAATACTCATGTTGTAGAAGACTATATTTTTCTCCTTCCTATCCTATCCCTCTTTATTGATTTTTCTCCCTTGACCCTGTCCCTTTTCGAAAATGTTTGTTTTTGATTGCCTCCTCCCCCATCTGCCCTCCCTTCTATCGTCCCCCGCTTTTTATCTCCTTCCTCCTTTCCTGTGGGGTAAGATACCCAACTGAGTGTGTATGTTATTCCCTCCTCAGGTTAAATCCAATGAGAGCAAGATTCACTCATTCCCCCTCACCTGCCCCCTCTTCCCTTTCTACAGAACTACTTTTTCTTGCCACTTTTATGTGAGATAATTTACCCCATTCTATCTCTCCCTTTCTCCCTCTCTCAAT